>JANIPN010235423.1:0-15861 GCA_027478595.1 Erythroxylum anguifugum | reverse complement strand
GATGGGGATGGTGTGGTTGGTTGCGGATTATGAGGCTGGGGATGTGGTTTTCCATAGTCCTTGGATGATTCATGCGAGTTGTCGGAATAGTGATAAGAAGGGTAGGATTAGGTTGTCTAGTGATTTGAGGTTTTATGAGGAGGGGGCTAGGCTTGATGAGAGGTGGATGAAGCCTTTCCGTTATGGTGATAATCTATAGAAAGGTCAAAGCAAGATGCCTTAGGATAGGGCTCATGGATCCACTGGTTGAGCTTCTACTGCCAAGGGCATTTGCTTATTCGAAATCTCTAGGCCCTGCATGCAGCAACTTATGTTCAGCAATACGAGTAATTAGAGCATCACTGATGCCTCTACTTAAACACCCAGCGTGAAGTAGTACATACCGCGAGCGAATTTGTTTCTTCGTGGTAGGATGACAAGTTATATTTAACTACCTATAGACTTCATTGACTTAGAAAAATACCTATTGCGAACTAATCCAATCTTGCAAATCATTTCACAACACTCCTCAAATGGGCCGTAAGCAACCAGTCGATTACTTCCCATGCAGACAATATACCTAGCAAGCCAGCCTCCACCTATCCAACTCCACATGCTTGATGATGGTCGAAAAACTCGACTCCCCACCGGACGCGCACGCGGAATTCTTCCAAGCATCACTGGGAGGCTCGTCCTCGGTGTACTCGACGTGGTACACGGCCTTGCCGGCGGCGATAAAGGGGCTGTAGGCCCGGCACTCGTTGTACTCGACGCACTGCTCGACGATGGAGAAGTCGGTGGCGGTGATGACGTTGGGGACGATGTCGACGCCGTTCTTCAGGCCGCAGGCCATGTCCAGCGAGTGGGCTTGGTTGCAGGTCCACTTCACGTAGTCGATGCCGTCTGCCTTCGTCAGGCCCGTGCCCGAGTTGTTGTCTGGGCTGTAGCCGTCGATGTTGTCTGGGTCCTGGGGTGGTCGATTAGCGATTGCTTTGACGGGGAAGGGGTGGTATGAGGGTAGTGTTATGGAGTATAGGGTGATGAAGGATGGTGGTGGTGGATTGAACTTACGATGGCCTGGCACCCCTTCTGCTTCGCCAGCTTGATTCTCTTGGCCATGATTTCGGTCCGCAGCTGCATATTTGAGGTGACTACCCATTTCTCATCGTTCCAGCCGTCTACGTTGTTCTTCTTGGTGCTGGGGGGGAATCCGCTCGCATCGGGGCGCCAGCCTTCCCACGTGCCGGCGCTGTAGTAGCAGGCGACGTAGTGCCCGGAATTTTTTAGAGACGCGATGTCCGCTGCTGCAGTGTTGAAGAGGTCGACGCTGTAAAAATAGACGTTGGAGCTGGCATCTGTAGATCTGAAATTGGTTCCGAGAGGGTAGTCCCAGGTTGTACCAACGCCTGGCTTCGTGTATCTTTTCTCTAAAGCACGAGCAGCATTGGAATAGCCTGCAGATACTCCTTGGGTGAGGCTTAGAAGCACACTGAGACTGAGAGACAAGCTGATGGCAACCATGACTGTTGGTTTTTTAAAAGATGAGATTTCTTGATAGATCTGGAGTTGTCAGAGTTCGAATTGTTGTCTGGGATGAAAGACGAGATATAGAGGATAGAGCAAGGCTTTATATAATATTTTCAAGAGTGTATCAATTGAAAATACAATCTCGGTATCGGTTTGGCTCCTTCAATCCGTGAAAACCATCATAAAGCCACGTTACGTGAAATTACATAGAAGGCTTTGACATGTGGAACTTGAGTACACGTTGGATGCAACATCGAGATTTTGGATGAGTTTGAATTCAAATTCCAACAAAATTTCAGCTAGAGATATGTGATTACCTCCGATGTGTTTCTTTGTATCCGGACAAGGCTACCTCATGAAGCATAGCCTTGTGTGGTTGAGTCTTCAGTTGGGGAGCTCAGTTCACCGCCACCGCGCCACACCCCGTACAGCTCAGCTCGTGCCTTGCTCAGCCGGAGGGGCTTACACTGATTCATTGCTCCGTGCATATAGAGTTTCCCATGGAAGAGAAACCAATACGGTCGCCCTCGTAAAGATGTAGAAGAGAACAAAGGCGAGGTAGGGCTTAGCTAGCGTCAGTTTAGCGTCCCCGGGGGGTTCGGGGGTCAACGTATCCACGTATACCTGGTGGCGTTTATGGCGCTTCAGCTGCCCGGTTGTCTGTGCTCGGTGCACCAAATTTTGGTGAATTGTATTAACTTCAAGGACCACAAGCGCGCACATGTAGAGCGGAGCTGAGACTCCACAACTAAACGAATATGGCAGATCTCCGCTATGTGGTCGTGTTTGGGCTGATACTGGGCTGTGGTTATTCCGCTTTCGGTAACGCATACCTAGGCGTTACTACCTGCAAAGCAGCGGCTGAGTTTCGGAAGGGTTGGGAACTGGGCTGAGCTAGGACTAGGTGCTCATCCTTCCCCGTGCTCCCACAGCCTTATTCTAGTTCCTACAGCACTCTTGGCCTATGAAGCTTAGTGAAGTCTTATATACATAGTTCATGCTTGTGCCTTTTCTGCTTCGCTAAGATTTGCACAGGCTTGTGACGGCGTCCAGCGGAGAGTTTACCGTTTTGGGTCTCAGCATTATCTTAGCTCGGAACTTAAATGACTAGTTCTTCATGGTTTTCACAGTGCGATTGAGTGGGATTGATTCCTCTTCTTTTTGCCTCCTTATCAGCGAGAAAGGTGATTTGGCCGGGTGTTATGGCACATTTGGAGGCTTAGAAAAAACAATTCTGGAAGCGCGTGGCTGCGACGAGGGTGATACAGCTTCTTTATAAAGGCGACACGTGGACGATACTTTGGACACTGAACGTACTAATCTGATAGCTCAAATCGGAAAATCACAGTACGATCGCAGCAATTGTCAGGATCATTAATTTTAGACACGAGTGGTACAGGATTCAATAGGTAGACCAAGTACAAAACCGACTATACCGATTCTCCTGAGATCCTCCGCTTGTCAGGATTACCAGAACCCTCGACCGTTTCTCTTCGACTGACTTCGTCTGAAGACTCTTCTAACCATACCCCTCTCGCTATGCTGTCCTGACCAATAGTATCCGAGTCTTGCTTGAGAGCTCTGTACGGCCGAGAATAATTAATAGTACTCGAATCAAGCGTTTCGTCATCACTGTCATCTCCTCGCCACTGCCTATGGAATGATTTGAGTCCTTGTTGCTTTTCTGATACTTCTGAAGGCGTTGATTTCTCATTATTGGCAAGTGTAGACTGAGGGTCCGAATGGTTTTGATTCGAGTAGTCCTTATGGGAAGCTGTACCTGAGGATTCGGGTGAGAGTGAGCTTCCTAGTGAGGAACCAATAAACTTGTCACGTAGGCTCTGATAGAACCGAGGTGCGGCCGGGAGGCATACAATCACAATTCCGCATGTAGCCTCTGGGCCCATCCAAAGGCCTAGGTTGGTGAAATCATTCAGTCGATCTTCACGATGATTAAGGGTTCGGTGGGAATAGTATAGACGTATGGCTGACGCGATACAGGCACTGAGTTTGTAAGCCTTTCGTTATGGGTCTTTTTTGCCCTCAGCTACTTACAAAATTCCCATTGCAAACAGGATTGATATACCAAGCTTTCTTTTTCTTGAAATCCTAAGTCTCCAAATAACTTTTTGAGGTAGCAGTAGCATGATACAGTCCAAAGCAAGATTTATAGCTGACGCGCTGAAGAGATACTCGTAAAAATATATACATCCATCAGGACGTAGTTCGGAGACATAGACGATCGGGTCCCAAGCTAGTTTAGGACGTCGACATGTAAATATAACAACCAATGTGTTGATTAAAGCCAGCGCAATATTGAGCCATATGCAAATATGGCAGCCCCAATACATAAAGCTCATCTTTTTGAATGGAACAAAGATGCGAAGATACTGCATGAGTATGGCCACCTTGGATGCAGCGACACATATTCCATGCAGTATCGTGAAAATGCGCTCATTCTGTTCCGTGAGTAGGAATTCTCGAAGCCCACCCGAGCTGACTTACGTGGATGTACCAAATAGTATCTCTGACGAGTAGGTCCCATTGATGATACAACCCATGAGCCGCGATGTGAAGACCAAGACCTCCTAAGGCGATAGTTGAGAACTGAAGTGTCAGTGTCCAGATTTGAGCCCATAGTCTCTATCTCTTACATATGCAAACACAATTACATCTGTTCCTCTTGTCAGTGCATTTCCATCAATAGAATGGTTATCTGACAATCTTCTGCTGTAAACTGTCGCATTATAAATAACCTAGTATACATGCGCATGAAGAAGGCTAAGCTTGCAATGGTCATATTTACCGCTGCATCGATATTGCCATCGAGGGAGCGTGATTGTGGGTTTTCGAAATTAGCTGTGACTCCTGGAGGTGGAATCGCAGCAGGGTTATTTAAGAAAAGTTCATACAAGTCTGGCGGTAGTTCCCAGTCCTCCATGGTCGCTGTAGTAGGCCAGAGGCCGTATAAACTACATAGATATGGTTCTGAATGAGTTCATGGATGGTGAGCGAAGCTTCAAATCTGGAGCAGTAAGATAAAGGCGGTTTATAGCCAAGTCGCAAATAACCAAGTGGCAGAGGCAGGTTTACCCCCCAAGCGCAGATCTGGAAATCTTGAGGGGCAATAAGCTTCCGAGCCATATTGGGGTCCAATCGCTGGCACCGTCCGCCCAATGGAAAGACGGTCTCAGTGCTCTACAATGCGAAAACGGGCCGTATGTGACCACAGGTCGAACAGAGTTTATTATATGCCCCGTGGATGCATGAGTGTGGCGACATGTGAATGGGTTTTGGACGAGAGTTGGGATGGTGTCATACCTGCCATTAATGAGTCCGGCGTTTACTTTCGATAAAGTTTATTTGTAGAACTGGATTTAGACCAACCAAACGTCGTAAATTAATCAGGGTTCAACAATTCATATTTGTTTTTCTGTTGGTGAGACCGCAGATCACGTCAACGGTGAACGTTTCGGAGCTTCTTCGGGTGGGTGGGCACACATCAATTATCGAAATCATCGAGCTGCGGCCGTATCTATGGAGAACCCCCATAAACAATCAATGGGCCCTTCACACTATTTCATTATGTACCTAGATAGGTAAATATGTATCAAGTAGGGTAATTCGTTGGGATAGACCTCTATGGCAGCCCCGCATCATTGTGCATGAGAATCCAGTGCCCACTGCTTGTCAGTGGCGCGATGGCAAGTTGTTACCAATGTATTGACTTTGATATCCTACACGAGAAAAAAAACCAGAGCGACATATACATTCTGTATCAGCCAATCTAGTTTATCAAGTAGAGTATACAACATACATAGCCACCAACACCATGTTGACGCTCGTCTCCGCGACCTCATCTCCTTTTGTGCGAATCAGCCGTATCGCGATGATGGAAAATGGCATCTAATTCTAGCTATGAAATGAAACCCTCCACCAGCTTCAGATACTGCCTTGTTTTTTGTTGCCATTCAAAAGAGTTCCAGGTCTCCTGTTGCCTATGGAGGACTTCGCCTCCTTTCATCCCATGCTGCCGAGATCAAACGGATGTACGTGGCTCTAGAGTTTCGTAGTGCCTCCAGCCTTGCAAAGCAACTGTTGAAGAGAGTTGCTGTTGCTGCTACTGCTACTGTTGCTGCTGTTGCTGCTGTTGCTGCTGTTGCTGCTGCTGTAGTTCGGCCTCGAGGTCCGTATTCTTTCTGGTGAGAGAGAGATGGTTTGTCGCTGCTCAAGCCAAAAGTACCTTGAGAAAAAGCCTATTTTTGTCGGCCCTTTCTTTGGCTTCCGCCCTCTCTCTGTCTCCATAATCAGGTCTTATTTGGTCGGTCATCTCCTCGGTCAATGTGTCGTTGGATCGCTTTAAGGACCATGGGACTCAACCACCGTGAGGCCCAAGCACGGCGGTTGCCCATCCTCATCTTCGACGACGGCCGCGACCCCATCGACGATAGCGCGCACATCCAGGAATACATCACCTGGAAATAAGCTGACAAGAACCTGTTCCTACTTTCCGGTAAACTCAACAACGACCTGAAGGCGCGCTATATCTATCCCCTCGGTGAAGCTTGATAGATGCCTTTATCCTCCACTTCTTTGAAACGACCCGCGACCACCTTTGGCAGGAGTGGCTCGCGGGCACTAGAAGCGCAAGATGGATGGCGCGATTAGAGGACTCGAAGAACTTGCGAAGAATCGACAACTTTAGGGAAGCGACTACTTGCTCGCAGACAAGTTGACGATTGCGGATATTGCAGTGTATTGCGGCATCGGACAAACTGAATTCGCTGAGACGCTCCGGCCGAGCTGGCAATAAGTGGATCCAAATCTGGCAGGGTACTGGAAAAATCCCGACCAGGGGGAAGCCGGCGATTTTTGATACCAAGGACAAGATTACATAGAAGGCTCTGGTGTATGAGCGAAAATCGGTTGCAGTTAGCAACAGGGTTCCGAATTTAGGAAGTCGGTTTTTAAACAAGACAAGCTGTATTGGCAGTTCATGTTGAAGTAATCTGATGACTGGTTTCTTATAGTTGTTAACAAATACCTAGTTTCTTTAAGAGTGCTTTCTCGAGCTGTTGCGTTTTGATATTTGGTAGCTTGCTTTTGACCTCTTCGGCTGCACGCCGGCGTTGCGGACCGAACCGGTATATCATTTCCCCGGCCGTAAACAGCTCGAAATGAGCCGTTGGCTCCTAGATCTTCCAGAGCTTCAAATATGATCCAGGGGCTCTTTTAAGCTCTTATTGTCTTTCAGCTTTCGTTATACAGGCTCTGAGGTGGAAGTAGAGAGGACAATGCCAAAGCAGAAGAAGCTACGCGCAAATTACAAACCAAGGAAAGAAAAACTCGTTGAGCAAGATGGCTCACTATTTTTCCAGCTACCGTAAGTCGAAGAACAGTTGATAAATCTCGAGGTCTTTTGTGTATCTTGCACACAATTTGATCTCATAGCAACCTTACAGTGTATACATTTCTACTAGTTTGTACCGAAAGCTACGACGCATCTCCCGTACTTACCCACCGTCTCTCTCCGTTGCATATGATCTACATCTTCTCAATTGAATCACTAACAACATATACAGCCCTGAAATCCGCACCCGGATCTACCGCCTCACCCTACTCCACACCGAGCCTATCGAACTAGCTCCCCCCCTCAACTTCTCCCGCTTCTCCGTTCCAGCCACCAAGCACGAGAGACGACAAATCCAGGCAATCATGAAGCTCGCCAACGCCCAGGAAGCTGGTTTCCAGTCCCAACCCTGGCACCGCAACCTGGAGATGACCGGCGAGTACACGTCGCGCTGCGGGCGGCCCGCCGCGACGCGTGGCAAGAAGCCGCACCGCGAAGCCACTGCCCACGGCACCTTACCCGAGCGCGAGATCGAGCTCAGGTACCAGTACTCGCTCGTCGACGTGCGCAAGGGGCTCGGCGTCGGACTGCTGCGTACCTGCCGGCAGGCGTACCACGAGGCGGTGGACGTGTTCTGGGGTGGGAACGCGTTTATGTTCACCGAGGCGGGCGCGTGGGTGATTTTTTTGCGATGGGTGCTGAGGATTGGGAGGGCGGTGGAGAGGTTGGGGATGGTGTTCATCAAGGCGCCTTGGCTGCCGGATAATGCTGTGACCGCCGCAGAGATGTTCGATTGGCCTGAGCTGAGGCTGCCGGAGGTCGCGGATTGTACGTTCCCTTTCCCCATAGGTGTTTTTGGAGCAATCTGTGAGGGCTGTGCTGATATATTTACTACCTAGCTTTGGATGACTGGGGAGCGTTCAAGAAGGTCATGGACGTGTTCTTGACGGGGCCATGCCCGAAGTCGATGTACATTGCTTCTCGAGATATAGGGGGCAGAGCGCCAGCCGGACCTACCTACGATGTATGGAGGCAGCAGTACTATCGTTGTGGTCTACGGCAATCTGATTGGATATCGATCGCTGGACTGGATCCAAATAGGCCAGTTGATGACGACTGCATCAAGCTGCTTGCGCTACTTTCCGATATTACACACCTTTGTGTACTCTTCGGGAGCGCGACATCACTGGAGCAGGCGAAGGGTTTCCTCTGTGACCGTGTATCCAGTCTTGACTTTGATGAATCTTATCAGGTGAACATACTTACACCTGGTAGTGATGGTATAGGAGTACTTATAAGAGTGATCGCATCGTCGAATTGCCCATATGATTTTGGTTGTCATGGAGTTGACTTTCTAAATTTTCTCGAGGTTCAGGAAACCATTCGTGATCTCATTTATCGTGATACCGTCAGAGGCATGGCGTGTGAGGAACTACGAACTCTAGACCGTCGTTTGAGCGCCCAATTTTCAGGGTGTGTTGACGATAATGATGGGTTCAGTATTGCAAGGAAGCAGCTGATTGCGTCCATTAGAGGTCCTGTTAATAAAGTTACAGTTGTATGCAACCGCTGTGCACAAGTTGTACATATAGATGTGCGTACTCGACCGTCTTGGGATGAGTATGAATACGCCAAGGCGCCGAGAAAGCTGGCGAAAAAGAAAGTGTCTAGGCATGGAAAGCGATCCAAGCGTTGCGGCATGGAATCTGATTGTAATGATATTGGCCATAGAGGCTTTGTGGATATCGAGACGAGCGATTATGGGCCGAATGGCACTGTAAGTCATTCATGTTACCTTTCCTATAGTAAAAGTTTTCTAAGGTTAGCACAGAAGATCTTCTGCGATCACACAACAGCATATGTAAGTGGATTGTTTTGGAACGGTCGGATAGACGAAGATGGACGGCCGTACTTTGCTCCTAGGGACAAACAAGCTCGTCGGCAATTTCTTAATTTCTCTACCACTAGAAGCCGGATCAGGAAATGCCAGCACTGCGACGAGCGTTTCAATTACTATGAGAAGATGTAGATTTAACAGTTCTTACACAATCCCTACATTAATTCCTAGGGGTGTCAATGCGAAAGGTCCAACTCTTACGGTACCACACTCCTGACTGACACTAGTGGTTGAATGACTCAAGCTATCGACTGCTTGAGGGAATGTGTGCTCAATTAACTTACCAGAAGTGAGTCATTTGAAATACCCATTGAACTCTATTTTCATATACTTGCATGGCTCCTGGTCTGGATTTTAGAGTTGTGTTGATTGCTTGTGTGAAGATTAGAAGGCCCATGGCTTCGGGCAAACTTAGTGCTTACAACCAACATATTCGTATGGCAAAACCAGCGAGGAAACAAAGCACCAATATTTTACGTGGTCAAGCGCACAATTACTTCGCTAATCATACTCGATAACATGGTTTATCACGAGCGCGCCTTTATGAGACAACTCTAAGGCTTCTTGGCTATTCGCATCTATTCCCCAAGATGATTCCACAAGCTTCCAGATGATTCTGCAAGATTCTAGGAGACTCTATGAACTTTTCGATGCTGAGACATAATTCATTTGAATCACACCACGAACAGGAGCTTATAAACCCAATGGAGCTACCCTTTATTCCCAGAGTATCCACTTCATTTACATTTCTGGACTTCAGAGCACCCATTCGAAACATCTCGCATATTCTATAGACTCAGCCCAATCCACACCCTCGATCATCATGTCTGATTACTCTATTCTTCCTGCGGGTTCTGTGCTCGATGTTAAGCCGTTCACGGCTCACGTTGCCGAGTCCAAGCTCGAGCACTTCAAGCAGCTTCTCGCGCTCTCGCCCATCGCCCCACCGACTTTCGAGAACACCAAGGCAGGCGGCAGGTACGGACTCGAACGAACTTGGGTTGAAAATGCTAAACGAGTTTGGCTTACAGAGTTTGACTGGCGCAAGCACGAGGACAGAATCAACTCCTTCCCCAACTTCAAAACCACCGTCCAGGATGACGAAGGCAACGACATCGGATTGCAGTTCCTTGCCTTGTTCTCCGAACGTGCTGACGCGGTACCGATCGTGTTTTTACATGGCTATCCAGGCTCCATTTGCGAGTTTGTAGACATCTTGGACCTGCTGAAGCAAAAGTACGAGCCGAAGGATCTACCTTACCACGTCATAGTCCCCTCGCTTCCCGGCTACGCCTACTCCGATGGGCTACCTATTGATGTGGACTGTGACGTCGACTTCACAGCAAGTGTGATGAACAATCTCATGCTTGGACTAGGATTTAGCTCTGGATACCTTGCACAGGGAGGTGATCTAGGAAGTTTTGTATGCAGGGCGCTTGCTGCAAAATATGATGCCTGCAAAGGTATTCATGTTCACCAAGCGGTGCTCCCTCCGGATGTGCCCCCAGAGACTGAAGCAGAGAAGAAGACATTGTCCACTGCCTTTGAGTGGATGGATACAAAATATGCGTTTGCGTTGCATCAAGGGCAGCGCCCTGCCACGCTGGGAATGACTTTGAGTTCTAGTCCGCTAGCTCTACTCTGTTGGTGAGTTGCTCCATGATAATGCCTAGCAATACTTACTAACTTGGACTAGGGTAGGAGAGAAAATTCGTGAATGGGCAGACAAGGACCTCCCACTGGAGAAGATACTTGAAGGGGTGACGTTGTATTGGATGACGGACTCAATACCTCGATGCATTTGGCACAGTCGTGGAGTAAGTCACAGCCCCAGCATTCTTGCAACAAAGAGAAACTGATTATGTTATTCTAGATTATGGATGGAGCTGAGCGGCCTAGAGTTGCGAGAGCAAGCGATGTCCTCGTACGTATCCTACCAACCTCAACCTCACGCTTCGAAACTAACATCGCGCAGAAGGCTAAATCACCTCCTTACCTAGAGAAGCCCGTCGGGTATTCGATGTTTGCCAACGACATCATCCCAGTACCTAAGAGTTATGCGTCCAAGCTCTGCAACTTGGTGTCATTCAATGAACATGAAAGCGGTGGTCATTTTCCGGTATTTCGTCTTCCACCGAGTTATATAAGTTTTGGTACTGACTTTATGTAGGTAATGGAGAGGCCGAATGAGCTACTCACTGATGTAGAGGAGTATGTGAAAATAGCTTGGAAGGGGCCAAGTGGGTTGTCAACAACAAGCAATTAGCTTACGGGCAGGGAAACGGCAAATGGACGCTGCCAAGCTAATATGGATATGGTTACAATGCGAAGCGGTTATGTCGATAAAATGGTGAGCAGATTGATGGTCTCGTTATCTGCTTTCGCGGATTAACATTTGTCTAGTCGTTATGCTCTGATCACATCCTAGTACAGTTGCCTAACTAAAAACTGAGTCAGCTGTGTTCTATTTCCCACCACCTTGGTTCAATTATCGTGCCGGTTAAGCAACCTGACTTACTTCAAATATTCGTTTGTGAGATGTGATGAAAACATTTTTTCAGCTCTTATCGCTTGCGCTTACCCAACATCATGTCAGCAATTGAGTCTTAGGATTCAGCGCGGGATACGCGCCTCATTCTTGGCGAACGAGGCTTCAGCTCTGTCAGATTTTAGTATGGCCGTCATTCATATTCTTTGATTGATTAAATGGTCCCATGATTGAGGCACGGGCTTACCAATAATTGTGGATCATATCATGTGATCCTTCAGAGTTCACCGCTGGGAGCCTTATGTACCATGGACCTGCCATAGCTTGCTTCAGAGCTCTCTTATCGGAATCGGAGTTCTAGGTATGGGTACGGTTTGTGAAACCATGAGTAATGACTAAACTTCAATAGATAGCTTGCTAGTTACTACGAGGAGACGTTTACATCAGGCAACAGATTCTGTCTGACAACATGGAAGCAATCCTGGATCAGATCAATAGTCTAGTCGAACAAGCCGATGGACGGGCGCGAGTCGAGCTTCTTGATAAGCTAAAGGCTTTCCAGGCCAAGATTGAAACCCCATATGATACTCTACAGAGATATGCAGGAATAGTAAGACAGTTACTAGAGTTATCACGCTAAGGCTGACTGCTAAGGGTCTTGAGCTCTCCACTGCAAGGATGGGAGTCAACCTCGGAATTTTCAAGATGCTTTCCGAAAGCCAACAGCCCATGACCGTCGAAGCCATCGCGGCAAAAGCTAGTGTTCCCCCAGAAGTCCCATGTATGAAACTATCGTCGCTAGTGAATGATTCTTTAGCTTATGGATTCAAGCTCGCATCCTCCGGCATATGGCTGCAACTCATATGATCAAGGAAAGCGGCAAAGATACGTACGAGGCGAACTCGATCACCAAAACACTTGCCCAGCCCGGCTACGAAGGAGGCGTCATTCACTTGCAAGTGGTTACTCCTTAGCGCGGCTCCGAAGCTAATGGCTCACAGTTTTGATAACATGGGGGCCGTACTACGGGAGTTGCCCGAGTTCCTTGAAGATACAAAGTATGCGGATATCACGGATCCAACGAAGTGTCCCTTTAACAAGGCGTTTAACACCGACCTGCCTGTGTTCATGTACCTGCCGTCCCAGCCTAAGAGATTCGAGCCCATGCAGCGAGTTATGACCGTTACGCAGTCTGGCGAGACTCCTTGGTTTAGCGTGTTTCCTTTCGAGAAGGAGCTAGGTGACTGGAGCGCTGGACCTGCTTTTGTAGATGTTGGAGGCGGTTTTGGCCACCAATGCATCGCACTGAAGACTGCCTATCCTTCATTGGATGGCAAAATAATCCTGCAAGACCTGCCGCAGACGCTTTCCCGAGTTCCCAAAGTCGATGGTATACAGATTATGGAGCACAACTTCTTCGAATCACAGCCCGTGAAGAGTAAGTTACCAGCCAGTGTAGTTTGAATGGTTTGCCTAAACTACGCTACAGGTGCTAAGTTCTATTATCTCCGTAACGTCCTCCACGATTACCCTGACGAACGCTGCATCGCAATTCTCAAGAATCTTGCCCAGGCTTTCAGAACGGGGTCGAAGATTCTTATCGACGATATGGTCCTACCGAACACCGGGGCCCACTGGCAATCGACCCAGATCGATTTGACAATGATGGCTGCGTTAGCGGCGAGAGAACGAACCGAGGAGCAGTGGCACAAGCTTATTGACAGCGCAGGGTTACAGATCGAGAGCAAGACGCAATACCGCTTTCCGAAAGGGGACTCTATTATTGTCGTCGTGGCAAAGTAGGCTCTCAAACCGAAGTTTTATAGATCATATCAGGATTGGTAGATTCCTTATGTAGAAGGCAATCGAGACATTCATTTGTCGAACGCTAGCTCCAAGTCACCTGACACCGTGTCGCGTAGGAACTATATAAACCTGGAGTCGCAAATAGCAAACAAAAAAATTTTCGCACTTAACATAAGAGGCTCGACAACTAACGAGAATGTGTCTAGGAGTCGTACACGTTCAAAAGGACCACTGGATGCAGTGTCCTATGTTCTTAATGATACCATGTTTCATGAACAATGTATATGATCTCCTTCCATCCGAGTACGGTTAGGAGAGGCCAAGCAGATTGTTAGCGGCGAGCATTGAGGTAGTGTAGCCCACCCCAAACTTGTCTCCGCCAGCAACTTGTCTCCATTAAGCGTAACGGAATTGTGCGAAATTCCCCAATACCTTTTTAAAAAAATTAATTGGAGACAAGTTGCTGGTGGAAATAAATTGGGGGTGGCCTACGCTAAGGAAGTATATATATTAGGTATATATATCAATGTGTCTTTGATACCGAATGGAATAGGACTGTACCTTTGTCCTGGTAATATCGTGGATCAAATCCTCGCGACTATTTCTACATTCGTTCGCCACGGTCTTCTTTTCCGGCATCGAGTCATTCATCTTCTACAATGCCGCTACCGCCTCAGCTGCAGTCTCTAGTACAACAGAAGCGCTTCTGGACCGATTTTTTCCAACTGACGACTGAGGATGGTTTCGCGCCATATCCGGATCTAGACGGCTGCTCATTGGATCTTGTTCTCGGCGACAGTGGGTACGGACTGTCTATTCGCTTCTATGCCAGTCTTTTCGATCTTAAACTCGACTTCGTATCTCCCGACTCAAAAGAAGATGTGGAAATCGCACACCTTGGAATGCACTCGTTTCCCTCTGCGCTACGCTGGGCAGAAGTCGATTTGATATGCAGCGCTATTGCTAGCCAAGATCCCGGTCTTCCACATCCTGGATGGCTGATACTCTTTCTCGTCAGCTTTGCACCAATATGTGTTGGAGACGACGTAGACGCGATTGCTTCTATGGTGGATGCAGCGCTTCAAGAGGTTGAATTATATCAAATTGAGGTTCATAAGGTGCTTGAGGATAACGATGCATGCGACGCGGGATTTCGGTGGCGGTTTGATGACGTGGTTCAAGGCTGGCATATTCAACAATACCGTGATTCTACTTCCGGGAAACGCTTATACACGCATCGTAGTACTAATAGCAAGGAGTTTCCCTTCGATTCGTGGCCGCTAATGTTGGCTGCTGCTGAAAAGATCGCGAATCACGGTGAGAAGAGACTGTCGGACACCCAACTATGGTCGGTGCAGACAAACTCAACGTTGCCATCGAGATGGCTCTTGCGTAGAAAACATGACTTCTACCTCAAAATTAATCTCGAAGATAAAGACAAGCCCCGGCTCCAACAGGGAGGCTTATTCGTCGCAACATTACTCAACTCTATCCTGTCAAGTCTGGCACTTGGAGAGGCAGAGTACTTCTCCGGAAACTCGATACTCACCGAGGAAGGCCGATCCGTGCAGACAGACTACCAGCTCCAAGTTCGCATCTTCGACGATGTAGCTCACGGACTACGTGTAATACAGGATGCCCTTCTTTGGCTTCGCGCAAGCGATATGACTGAGCTGACGGACACGTACTGGACGAGGTCATCGAAACGAGCGCTTCTACAGAGCCGGCTCGATGGCAAAGATGATGAGCATTGCGTGCTACTTGGAACGCTAGAGGCGTTCTATAGGAAAGATGGGAAGCCCCTTCGAAATGCTAATTCTCCAGACTCGTTCCATAAAGCTCTTGAATCGTCTCCCATCGCACAAGGAGAGAACTGCTGGTGCGGATGGACTTACTATACGTACTCGGCGTCAGATGGGGGCCAGCTTGAGTTCAACATGAAAGAGAGTTTGAGTGAGTATACTCTCGATGTAGTAACTATACACATAGAACAACTCACCCGAGAGGTTGTTGACGCTCTTTACGACTTGATGCAAGACGGAGGACTAGTGATGTTTCCAATGTTGGTAGCCGCCCGGCCGAGAACGGTTGAGGCTGCTCTGGAGAAGCTCGACTTCGTCAAGAAATCTTCGCAGGAGCCAGATCTTATGCAGCCACCAGTCAGAACCATTGAATCATCTGATGAATTATTCAAAATACTTAAGCAGGGACCCTGGGCCTGGTGGTCCATGTGACCGTCTTTAGAAAAGCCCCCATTAACGTTATGAATGCGAAGACCATTGACATGGACTAGTGCACGTTGTTAATTAGTTGGCACCGACTTTATTGATAGATAGAATATAGAGAACGTTCCATCGCAACCACTATAGTGGATGTTGACTTGAGGAGGTAATGGACTTTCATATCTATCTACCTAGGTACTCGGCTACCCAGATACACTAATCCTCTATGCCGTGGCAAAACCTCCATAACTCTCTTAAGACGCCCCCAGTCACAACAACCCAATGAACAACAAGCCAAACCGTCAGAACAGTCCCAAACACCCCCCAAGCCCCAGTATCACCCTCACCATCCCCAAACGCGACCCCTATCTGCAGCGCCCCAAAAGCATACACACCCATCGGAAACACAAACGCCCACCACGAACTCCCAAACCTCAACCTCTCATCTCCCCCCTCGCCACCACCATTCCGCCTCCCACAGCTCCCCCCAACCCAAACCCCATCCCAAACCACCACAACAGCAACCCCAAGCCAAGCCGCCCCCATCCCAAACAACCCCAACGCCAAAAATAACCCATCAGCAAACAACGCC
>JANIPN010233508.1:0-39634 GCA_027478595.1 Erythroxylum anguifugum | reverse complement strand
ATAGGGGAGTAGTTAGTAGGGTTGGTTGCTGTGATCGGGAGGTTGAATGTTTGGATGGAGGCGGTTGTATTGCTGCTTGTTTTGTTCACTGCAGAGTTCTGGGCTATGGATATTAGCTTGGGCTGGTGGTAGCATCTTGAGGACCTCTGGGACGACTGTTTAGTATCAAACTGGGTTCAACCTGAGAAAACGAGAGCAAGGAGTCATGGCTGAGAGGCTGGGAGGCTGTCGATCCCGGATATTCGGGCTGCGGTGGCGCCTGCTGAGGAGAAGCTTTCCGTAATCTGCACACCCCCCCCTTCTTTACGACGCTAAATGATGGATGCAGCGCTTCTAAAGGAAAGGGTCGTTCTTCTTGTCGGGCTACATATTTGTGGTATCTGATCTACTCTACAGGCCCTTCCAACGATTGACCGCATATGTTCTCCTCAGAATCGGCTGCAAGGGACTAAAGCGCTTTGAAGTTGATATGATGCCTGCAGAAGCTCATATCATAAAGCGTCTTTCTGTGTAGTTCTACGAGACCGTTTCAAAAATCGGAATTAATAAATTTTATATCGAAGTAAATACCCCCCCAATATTTAAACTAGAATTTTTTGTTCGAGTGATAGAAGGAGCTTCTGGCATATCGTATAGGAACATGACCCCACCCTTCCCCCTAAAAGAACCTCGGCGGCCTCCTTCACCATCGGGCCTAGACCCTGCAAGTGCTACCCAAGTAAGCCGCAGTTTCCAGCTGAGGACTGCAGATGGCTGATTAAATATCTCCAGTCTGATGAAGTTAGGACCTTTGTATCAATTTGTACTCCGAACTCTGTAATGCTGAATAGACCCATGGCTCCAAACTCGTCCCCAGAAATTATTGTCTACCTAGGTATCTCAAGGTTTTATGCAGACTACGCAAGATGCTAGGACCTATTCTTCAATTCGGTGGTGGCGCAGGGCATGCGTACATAATAACTTCTGCAAGAGGGTCTGAAACGGCCTGCACCTGCCGACGGCTACCATACGGTGCCTCAAAATCAACGAACAGGACTGTAGATTATTGTATTATTAGGATTTGTCCCTTGTGAAATAAATTGACCACACAACATCAATAAATCATGCCCTTTATAGGGTTAAAACTTATCAATATCTGTTTATATAAAGATTATGACTCATCCATTTCTCAACAGTACGATCGTGCGTCCATAAGTCACCAATCACACTCCTATTATATTCATGCACAAATCTGTGACTAGTAATTATTAGCCAGGTAATTATAAGCGGCGATAATGCTTACAGTTGCAGCCCTCCAATATTCCTTGAATGCTTTGTCGGCATGTGGGCAATCCGAAGCGCAGCCATGTCTACGATAGGTACTGATCAAGCTTCGCCGGACCCAGTTCTAATGAATCAGAAATACCTTTTTTATTACGCAATGATTATCAGTTACACCGTGTATACTTTGCCCGATACCCCGCACGGATCTTGCCTGGGGTGCCTCCGGTACGTCTCTCCATCATCCAGTCAAACATAAATACAGCCAGAACACCAGGCGCTTTGCACTATCCCAATTCACTCATGCTTTTCAGCTATCTAGTTTAATAGATAATCACGGCTCTTTCAACTTTGATTGATAATGCCTCTGTGCAAATATTGCGATTCCCTCGATGCTGCTGAAATAGCTCGACGGGGTGCCCCACTACAATATCCTGGGAGGAAGCTCGGCATCAAGCATTGTATAAGACACCATAGTAATCTCGCCGAGTTGGAACAGTGTGTGTTTGGTCAGATATCATGTGAATTGTGTGAGTTATTTTTATTGAATTGGTTGGACTCCGAGAAAGCGTACCCAAATCCTATGACGGAAGGCGAAGAGAGGCTTCCGGGGGAAGACGAAGCAAGTCGGCTTCGAAGGTTCTTGACACTGCGAATACAGAAAAGGCCGGACGGAGCGCTTTATGTATCTGCATCTCATGATCCCTTACCGGAGCGTTCCAGGCACGCTCTTCCTGGCATGTTCTTGTGGCAACGCAGACCGGGCAGTAATCAGGTGAGTGGTGACGATCAATTGGGCAATGTGGAGTTCTTTTTCAGTAGATGTTAGTGCGCAACCCTGTTAATCATCTATATTTATGACTAACAAAACATTAAGCTGCTTTACCGGACTCAACAGACGCGGACCTAGAGCATGTCTGGATGCGAGAAGTCCATCAAGATCCAAATGTCCAGGCATGCATGGATTTAGTTTCTAAATGGCTAGGAGATTGTCTCAATAACCATGCTAAATGTCAAAAGGCCCTAGGCAGTTTGAATACCCTACCAACGAGAGTTATTGATGTTTGCAATAACGAAACGGACCCACGTCTATATGTGACGGATGGTTCGTTAGGAACGTACACAGCTCTCAGCTACTGCTGGGGTCTTGATTCAAACTTGAGGCTCTTGCATGAGAACCTTGATAGATTCAAAAATCGCATAAAATTCTCTGAGTGTCCGAAGACGATTCAGGATGCAATTACGCTGACCAGAGCTATCGGAATTCGATATCTATGGATCGATGCTCTGTGTATCATTCAAGAGATAAGTCAATGACAAACTAATCAATCATTATTGCTGACTTGTTCTAGTGAGTTCTGGATACTGGGACGAGACTGCATATGCAACCGTTTTTACTAACATTGGGAAGCTCAAAAGATGACTGGGCATACGAGGCTACCCGTATGAATGACGTCTATTGCAACGCTACCTTGACATTGTTCGCAGCGAATGCTTCTTCTGCTGCAGAAGGCTTTCTCAAACAACGCGAACTTGGCCCAAAATGGTCCTTACCATGGCGAGCTCCCCGCCAAAGCAACGATAATAGTTCTCCTACTGACGTTGTGGGTGAGGTGTTCCTTCGCATGGATCAGTATAATAAGCACGATGGAAATAATAATTTTCTTTTCTTGCCCGAGAGAACGTGGCCAACCCGTGATTAGACTCTGCAAAAGCGATTAACCGCCAGCCGTGGTCTTACCTTTACCGAACTTCAAATAAGCTGGCACTGCCTTAGCGTTATTTCCAGAGAGAATGGCGAGTGTGAAGATCTTGAGACTGGAGAAAACCCCATTTCTAAACTGATGGAAGGTTTTCGACAATCAGGTAGACTGGTAGATTTCGCGAATGGATGGGCTTCGTTGACCCATAACCCTAATCCACGAGAATACCAGATTTCTCCCCAAATATACAATACGATCCTTATAGATCAATTTTACATGCTTACAAATCAATACGGTAAACGGTCTTTCACATTTTCATCAGACAAATTAGCCGCCACCGCAGGCGTCGCGAAAACTGTAGAGAATCTGCTGTCGGCTAGAGACTGTCCGGGCCGCTACTGGGCCGGGCTGTGGGACAACTATATAGCAGAAGGTTTGGCATGGACCGTATACTCCTACCGTCATCCTGACCATGATCGGCTTAACAACCCACAGCAATTCATTCCAATACCTTCCTGGAGCTGGGCCAGTGTCGTTGAACACCACTACGATAACAGTACGGCGCCCTTGGATATAGGGGGACATAAGGTGCCTGGAAGTCTGATTAAACGTGCCGAATTTCTGGGCGTGTCTAAGGATCAAGAAAGGTTTGTTCCACGGACACAAATTATACTTCGATTCACAGCACCTTTTCAACGCTTGTCGGATGATTGGATGAAGAGTACCAACGAGACGAACGGTTCTAGCCGAGTCTCCTCATTTCTTGAAACAATTTTGCGCGCAAGGCTTATAGAAATTTCAGATGAAAAAGACGCCGGGATAAACGAGAGGATTGAACGTGAGCGTAGAAGGAGCGAATTTGGCCAGAAGCACTGCGCATATTCTGGCCAACAGTTCGCCTTGATACAAATTTTAGCAGGACAAAAATACGTGCGATTGCGTAGACACAGCGCTCTTGTCCCATATGGAAATTTCCTGCTTCTAGAAAGTGTGCCTGAATGCAGTCATCGCTACAGGCGGGTTAATGACTTAGAGCTGAGTACTGGTGTTTATCCGCGAGTCTATAAAGGAAGCGATGGCGATGAGCTGACTGAAGCTGAGGTGCTAGAGATGATCAAAGACGATCCATGGCCCGAGGAAGAGGTTGAAATTGTTTAGCTCCCTATAAACCTTCTGAGCCTTCCTCAAGCAGCCAATAAAGATTCAACCCAAGGACAAACGATGTTAACCAAATTATGTGCCATCATGGATGCCTTAGACCAAGGCATTCTCAATGAAGTAACTCGAAAGATCTACTACCCCAAAGTGAGCACACAGCCTCCACAAAGTATATCGGATCAGTCTGGAAATAAGAATCAGCAAACATCGAACCAGCCCCCGAATAAAATTAAAGTCATATCCACCAATTCTAATCAACTCACATTTCTTGTCATAGGTTATCAATCTGGAAAATCTTGGCAGTATCCGTACTGGGGCATCGATTCCGCTCTTGGTAATGATTCTGCAGAACCATTCCTCGAGACGAAATGGCTTCAGGATACTTTGGAAGACATCATAGTCGCAATCATGGGCAACTATACAGACTTTGAATGGAGTCTCCTGAACTCAATGAATTCCAATATTGAAGATTTTGGCAAAAAAACAAAAGGCTGGAAGGAGCTTACCGAAAGACAAAAAGCACGCCAAATAGTCGTAGCAATGGGTAACCGTGTCACAAATTTCGCAAAAGGGTTATTTATCGCTCTAGGCTGGATTAAGACTGCTACCGGATGGGTCTTGGAAAAAGGGAAGACTCTGGCTGCGTCCTGGTTAAAAGGCTCCGCTCGGGTGGAAGAAGTCGCCGATAGGACATTGGGTCCTGTATCGACGTTGTCTTTCCCTTTGTGAAATCACTACTTGTACTTGTTGGGTTTAGTCCACTCGGTATTTCTATCTGGCAATGCACAACCCAGTGGTCAAAAGCAGACGCAATAGACAGGAGCATGATGATAACAAGTGTCTTTGGCGCTCTCAGGCAGGTGGGTTCGGTAGCCGTTGATGCCGCAGAATCTATCGTCGGATGGAACGCTGCGAGATATAGCCGCCCGACTATGCAGGCGCTTCAAAGTGAATTTGACACGCTGCTTTCACAATACACCGGAGGTATAAATACTTCATCAAAAGTCGACCCTCTGACTGGGCTCTTGCTCCCGAGAAACAACTACTATCCTCTCGCGAGGATGGCTGCAAACATGCGAGAAACCGAGGAGAGTTTTGCACCCGTCGCCGAAGGCGAAGAGCTTACTTTTGAAGAGGCAATGGACATCGCTAAAATTGCTAAAATGGACACCCTTGTGGTCGATTTCAATCGGCTTGCGAAGATTAAATTCGCCTTTAATATAGCCAGCAGGGCTTTACAGATCTTTGGGTACATTGTGTCTATTGCAATGGCAGTATTCTTGACATGGCAACTGGTAAACGAATGGAATCAATTGGACACGGGTCACAAAGTATTCCAAACAATCCTAACGGCTCTGTCTTTAATTGAAGCAGCTCTATCTCTGTTTATGATCGGCGTGAGTATTCTTGACTTGCCTTTTTGGTAGTAACTAACTCAATCAGGCTAATATAGCTGTTCTTGGGACCGGGGTCATATTGGGTTGGGGGTCCGCCGGTCTTGCTGCGAGGGCGACCACAGTTCTTGCCGCTGCTACTACCATATTCATGGCTGTCACGATCGTCATTGCTGTGTATGTACCCATCAACAATATTTGTACAAGCCAACACAAATTAGGATGGCTGTTCTGGTCCTGGTTGCTCTCTTTATCTGGGAAAGCCAGCAGAATCCGCCTCCAAACGACATTGAGAAGTGGATGACCGGTACCGGGAAAGCATTCGCTAGCAATAATATGCCGAAACCTCCCAACCCTCCCTTAGAATTCTCCTACACCCCAAAGTCTTTCCAATCTGATAAAAGTGCGGGTGCGGTACAGAATCTTACCTTCGCCTTCACAAACACCTCCAGCAAGGCAGTAACGCTGGACTACATCCAGGTCGAGTTCCAATCCGGCCCGGAGCCCGACTGCGTATTCTACGACCAAAAGGACTACGTCGACGGCGCGTCCTCGAGCCCGAAGAACACCACGGGACAAGTCGTCATAAGGTCGACGAACGCGTCCACGCAGGCCGTCATGACGCTGGTGAACCACAAGAGCGACGTCGACACCAAGAACGTCACCCAGGCGCTCGTCAGCGTCACCTCGAAGAGACAGAACGATCCCAAGACGGGGCTGCCCTCGACCTCCTTCACGGTGCAGCCGAAGGAGGGCATCATGATCAACGCCTACGGTCTGGTTTGGAGCAAAGAGGATGGCGATGCTGAGGTTGAGCAGGTTTCTGTTCACAAGTACAAGGGGTCGTAGGGTGTATGAGGCTTGGTGCTTGTATCCTTTGGGGCAGTATATTGGTCGGTGAACGTGCTATCATAGTGCGTAGTTAATGTCGTGCGGAGTCTCCTAACCCCTTAGTTAATCGGTAGTTAGCGGTTTATCTTTCGTTCAATTTCAGGGTTCACTTTCCAAGAGAGAGAAAGAGAGTTGCTCTATGGTTAAAGTAGTATCTTAATTAACATCTTTTTAGTTGATACATCGTTACTTGTGGGCCGGCGCTAAGGCCCTCTCTACTTGAGCTTCAGAAGTTTGTTGCCGTGAGGCGGCCAGGCTCCCTAAGTCAGCTTATCCGAGTGCTTCACTAAGATGTGCACTTCTTGATACCTAAGCGCATAAGCGTGTCTTTTCCAAATCATCTGCAACCCTGTGTACTCTCTATCTTACCTGTTTCTTTATGACAAGTTGGTTTTTCTGGGGAGGGTCAATCAACAGTTCCTGCGGCCTCATTACACTGCAGCGCTGTTACACTGGCACCTCCACTGCTGCTACTGCTACTGCTCGATTATAATTTCCAGCACACATCCTTCTACATACTTGAGAAGTCTTGGGTGTAAGAGAGCGCGCGGTGTTATACCTAGCAGAACAATCCCGTAGCAGTGGGATTGCGACAAAATTTGAAGGAAGTTGAAAGAGGGCCTGAACAGCAGCGACGCCAAGTTTGACAGTATACTATTGTGGTTCCATTCATTTTAAACCGAGAATGAGCTGTTCTTCCATCTTACGAAATATAACAATGAAATGTGCAAGAGAGACGAAGTGCGAAAATGTAGCTGTGAACCCCTCAGGCTGACTGTCACATTGGTCTGGCCCAATCAGATCCTACAGGTTTAAGCTGTGATTATCCGAGCTTCCTCTACACCATTGTTTCAGTGCCGAGTATTGAACAAAGACGAATTAGAATTTTAAGGTTGTATGATGTGTCTGACAATGGTACCATCGACACCACCACCACCAGCTGCTGATTGGCCGGGGGCCTTGCCTCGGCGGCCCACGTTGACGTGTCATGCGTGGCCGGAAGAGGCTGCGTCAAGCATGGCCCTCCCCCTGAAATCAAGCCCGAATTTAATATGTGGCTGTACGAGTACGAACCCAATAGGCGCAACTGTAGTGTCTGCGTCGGCTTGGCTTTAGGCTGTTTTATGTAATCTCAGGCACTTTTGTGGAGGCTGCGTCGTCATTGTTTTTTCTAAGGCCTGCCTCATGAATAGAAGCGCTGTGATATCTTGCAACATGTTACGTATTCTTGCTTCGTGCATAATTCGCTCAACTTTGACATCTGAAGAATAGAGAGAATTCCAATTTCGACGATAGCTATCACAAAGTGACCGTTATTTCTTCGCAGTATATGTTTATATTGACATGAGCGCCTTGGTCCACAACTCGGGCGTTCCACAGATGGCTTTTGTCAATTTAAAGAAGTTCCTATTTCATCTGAAAGGTTACATGTTTGTGTAACTAAGAAATTCGCAAGGCTATCTATTCTACTCTTACATTGATACGCTCATATCCCAGGTTACTCTATAACATGTTTCAAACTTTCAAAGGAAACAGCGTTCTAGTTACATTCAAATTTAAAGAGATAGTTACCGCTCCTGTGGGCGTGTGACAGCAATGTATATAATGATAGTTGATTCACCTGCTTTGAGGATCAGAATTATCATCAATCTCAGTTTCTTCTTCTCTTCTCCTTCTTCTCCTTCTTCTCCTTCTTCTTCTTCTTCTTCTTCTTCATCATCATCTTCTTAACAACAGTACCATGATTTAATATCATATACAGCGAAATCAATCCAAATAAATCCCCTCGATACAACACTACACCCACCATTCACAAAAACCCACCACCCACCAAGATGCAGCTCTCCCTCCTCATCGCCGCGGTCCTCCCCATGGTCCTCGCCGCCCCCGCCCCTCAAGAGTGCAACAACAACACCCCCCCGGCACCGGAAGTCCCCAGCCGCCCGACGCGCGTCAGCATGTGCGGAATCCACGCGGCGCAGCACCAGCTAGCCTACAGCAACGGCAACACATCGGCAGACGTGTTCGACATCCGAATCTCCGAGACGCGGCTCGAGGGCGGCATGGAGGGCCAGTTCGACTACTCAAGTGCCGTGGGGATCAGCAGCGTCGTCGTGATGCCGGGTGAGGGCCGCGTGCTGGCCAACCTGGCCAACCTGGCGCAGCCCATCCGGGTGCATGTCGATTATGTTTATGATACGGAGTTTTACCCGCATACTGTGACTTTTGAGACCACGGCTGGCGGGCATGAGGTGGGGTGGACTAATAACTGGGGGCAGTGTGCTGCGGGGGAGTTTGAGTTCGTCGATGGCGTGAAGAATATTGAGTGCATATTTAGCTGTGAGGTTTTTGCGGATGGAACCGAGGAGTGATCGTGCTCCCTGGTTCCAAGGACGCTGAGAGGTTGTTTTTTTCTATTTTCTTTTTTCTTTTTTTTTTTTGGTTTTTTGCTTGTACATAGCTCCGTTGTCGCTGAATCGATTCTTGTCGGATTTATTCCGGTTCGCCATTGCATGGCGGCGACATCTGCCTTTTTCAGAAAGACTTTTAGCAATGTTGTTTAGCAATATGGAGTCTCCTGTATATATCCTTAAAAAATTCGTTCTCTTTTCGATACGATCGATCTTCTAGGCTTTTTCAGATGCTCCTTGCTTCATACAACAAATTTCGTAAAGAAATACGATTGATTCAGTACTCCTGGCAACACATAGTTTAATTGAAGATTCTTTTCGATGATCTTGCGTTTCAGAGCAAATGACGAAGGCGATGTCGCTTTCTTCTCAAAACATAAAACAAAGCCAAAGCAAGGCTGCACGGAACAAGATAGAGCGATATAGAGTCCGAATGCTGATGTAGATGGTATGGAATCTCCTGATGGTAAGTAAATAGGGAGCTCCCAGAAGATGGTTTGTCCACGCTTCCTACTATCTCTTGTACGATCTCGATCGCCTCATCATGTGGATTTGCGGTTGGTGTATCAGATTCCGTTTTGGGATCTGGCTCCGTTGGTGTCATGGGTTCTTGGTCTGGGTCTAAGGATACTCCTGGTTGCTTGTCCGGAGAGACTTGATATGTGTGGTTGGATTGCTCTGTGCTATTGGGTTGGACTACATGAGCAGTCGTGTCGATTGGAGGGTTGATCCAGCCCTTGCTTGCCGCATCTACAATCGCCTGATACCAAGCTTGGGCTAGCACCTTATAGCCCTCGTCAGTAGGGTGCACTTTGTCGAAGTTGTTAATATGTTCCAGCTTGACTGCATCCATGTCTACCAAAGCGACGTGTTTGCCGTTCTCCGAAAACTTTCGTATTACATTTGGAAGCGCATTATTGTACTCAACTCTCTGCACCTCGAATAACGGCTCATGAAGGGGTGTAATTGTACCCACAAGAATCGCCGCGTCTGGACAGTGTTCAATAAGGAATTGAATGAGATCGCTTAGCAACTCTGGTGCCTTTTCGCGGTTAACATTACGAACGATATTGTTCGTGCCCAGCATCAGGAGGATAACATTTGGCCTTTGTGACAAGTCCGGCATGCCTTTTTCGCGGATCAGCTCGATATCGTAACCCTGGTGGCCTTCGTTGCGATTCTTCTCCATCGTTCCATGTTCTATACTCCCCAGATAATCGACCTTAGTAGTGCGAGACAATTTATTGTACAGTCCCAGTCGGTAGCCGTTCCCATCTTCGCTAGCTTGTCCGAACGTTATCGAGTCGCCAAAAGGCAGGATTCGCATGTCGACACCCCCCGCGATTCCATCTTTGATGGGATGCGAGTGGGATAGACTCGCGCAAGTCGCTAAGACTAAGAGAAGAATAATCCTCATCAGCGCAAAACGTAAACTAGAAAGGTACGAAAATAGTCAAAGAAAAATATATCATGAGAAAAGAAGAAAGATATACGACACAGGAAAAGGAAGTAGGAAGAGTCAAGAGGCCAGATAAATGCCGGGTCGCGACGGGATGAAAGTCTTTGTAGGCTGAGGGATGCCGAGGAATGCGCTTACGACTAACCCATTCCCCCGGAGGATCATTAGCGCGCATGACTCCATACATAGTACAGTTATGGGCTTAAAACCAGACGACTGGACAGCTACCAACACAGAAAGAGTGAGCCTGGTTGGACTCATCGTCTTACTAAGATCCATCTTTGAAACGTCTCAGCCACGCAATTACGGGACGAAAGGAGCAAAGGACGAACCAAAGTGATCGGGCTTAGTGAGCGGCGGCGGCACAGCGCCATTTTCAGCCAATTAGAGTATCGGAACTGTGGGGGTTCGGCATTGGAGTCGCGCAAGCGGCACTCGCTTAGCTTGGCATGCGTGGCCGCGTGGGTAGAATAGCCGCAAGCTCTCCGCGCCAACCGACTGTAGCCCTGGTCTCGTGTTGAGTTCTCACCCCAGTCCTCGTGCACGACAGGCAAGCTCACCAAACAGTGCGCTTTCACGTAGGTGTCCAAGGTAGGTAATACAGAACAGTACTGGACCCTAGGCTCTTGCAGACAATGTAGAGCCACTCCTTGCATGGCATACATGTGTCACGGAGTCTTGGCACGGCATTCGGTAGATGAACGGTAGGTAAGAGGACGTATCAGGCCTGAGGGCTGATACTGTGGTCTTTTGATCCGAGTTGGTGGAGCCTTGAAGCCCTATTGGGATCTATTATAACATGAAATAGAGTGGTGAGATCTTGGAAGCTTAGGAGACTAAGAAACGACAAATTAGAGAAATATAGAATAGGCTGTGCTTGACCCCTGTTGTTCCTTAACCGAGCCCTCTACCAAACCCTGTACCAAAGCCACAAGCATGTGGCGTGGCACGTTAACGGACTTTTCGCCCTTCTACCGTCAGTCTTTTAACCGTTTAACAAACTTCATCGACAGCTCATTTTGGCGGATATGGAATGCAATCCCCCCGAAGATTTCGCAGAAGGTTAGAAGATTGGTTTCTTTGACGAATTCGTGACTAAACTCAACAGCAACAGCAAATCCGCTGCCAGAAGTCCTGATCAGCAGCGAAGAGCACGCCGAGTGGGCTCCAGAAGTGACACAAAAGCAAAACCTTCTCGACGGCGAACTGAATATCGAGGTGTGGAGTTCTAAACAGAGGTACAGCGATGCCCCATCGGGATTAAGTACAGAGGTCTCGCATCTTGGGGAGAAGTATGAGCCTGCTCCACAAAGGATTGAGCAAATAGTTGTTCAAAGATTATCGCGAAAAAGAGTATGGTTACCTATCGTTTGCTTCGTTCTAGTTGCAGCGATCGTGATACCAGCAGCTGTGGTTCTGTCTAGAAATAACAAGTAAAGTTTACCCTATTCGCAACAACTCCTTTGACACAGCCCTCAGGACAGAAGAGGCATCTCTCAGTACAGACGATTCTACAGAGATAGTAGACCAGTCACAAAACTCTAGTGTATCAGTCGCTTCAACTTCAGGCATACTTAACGACACTCGCCTTACCGTAGTGAATGATTACAATGGTGATGACCTCTTATTCTATCAGCTTGCGTCAGGAAGCATTGGGTTTACTTTTCTCACTGATGAGGGTTTCGGAGATTCTTTCGATCTAGAAATATCCAATGCGAAAAATGGCACACCACTAGTGGGTACATCTCAGTTAAGAGAAGACAATTCTAGATGGGTCAGTCAAACATCTCCATGGTAAGGAAATCTTAGACTGATTGGTCTTATAGTGGTGGATTTTCTATGTTGATAATTCGAATCGCGTTGAAGCCCTCTATTCGATCGAGGATCCAAGAAATTGGACTACCGGTAGCATCGGCGTGTATGACCTTCGAGTTTCAGACAGACCAGAGATAGCGTTCGCAATTGGGCATCGACAGTATGACACGGCCACCGACGACCCCGACGGAAATTTTTCCTTTTTTATTTGCACGGAAGATGATGTGATTCAAGAGTATATCCTCAACGTGACCAGCTTTGGATGGCGAGCCGGCTTCACTCTCCCAAGACAAGATTGCAGCTTTGCTAGCGTGGCAGAAAGACAGAACGCAACATATCTCTTCACACAAGGCCACGATGACGGCGGGGTCCAGGTTTGGGTAAGAGAACACGAATCTGATACTGATGACTATGTCGAACAAGACCCACTCGATATCACGGCACGGGGAGGCCTCTGTACTGGGGCTGATTACATTGCGTTTCAAAAGCAAGATGGTAGTATTGGAGGAAGAATGTTCGAGACGATCAATAGTCGGGAAGGTTTCACTATCGATCGCCGAACGGATATAAGACGAAGTTCACTTGGATGTCGGTATTCTCAGCGAATGGTTTCGTATCTAACGGAAGATGGCACCATACTTGGCGCGACTAACAACGAGTCGGCTGGGTCATCTTTCGATGTTCGTCAAGACTGGATAATCGAGGAGCTGGTGAGTGTTTGATCAGCGTTTTATGTGGCCAGTTTGAAAGTAATCGAATGCTTATACGAACTTTAAAAAGGGTGACTGCTTTTAGCGAGGTTAAATTAGTGGACTTATTTTGATTGAAGTCTTGACTTATTTGTTATATTAATATTAAATGGGATTTCCCTAGCTGACCAATACTCACTAATACCAACATTACAGCCGTACGCTACTGGCTGAGAGCGTACAGATGGTGAAAATTGAACACTGCCATTGAGTTGTTGTATTGAAATTGAGGCTGTAGCTACGTCTCTTGGATACATTGTAAATTCTAAGGCAAGGTACCAGAATTAAAATAATTAACTAGAGCCCTAAACTATGTGTTCTGTAGGCTTAGCCAATTCGTGAATTAGCTAATTTTAGCGTTAATGTAGCCAATTTTGGCGCCGAATTGGCCAATTCAACAACCCGTTAAGCCAATTTGTTACCAATTGGCTACATCAACGATGAATTAGCTAATTGATGCACTATTGGCTAATCGATGCATTAATTAGCCAATTCACGAGCTATTTGGCCAATTTGTTAATTATTTATCTAAAAAACTTCACCGATTGGCAATTTTTTTTATTTATATAGACACCAAACGGCGATACTTACTTCGTACGAGCACTTAAAGCCCAGATTTTCGAAGGGGCGAATATGGACAGAAGCGGCGTTTTGTCACCTATTTCGCTAATAAATAGGCCGCAAGCGACCGCTTTCCTCCCCGGGGGGCGCACAAATTGGCTAAATAGTTGATGAATTGGCTAATTGTAGCATGATTAACCAATTGATGCATCAATTAGCTAATTGCCCTATTGGCCAAGCCTACAGAACATCTTTCTTTGCTTGATGCGGTGAGGTTGGAGCTAATTGCTGAGCTACTGAGTGTAGCTTTGCCGAAGCAAGATGGTGGCTGAGCACGCTATGTCTGTCACTGGTTAAGCGTAGCCTTCTTGATTACCTAGGTAACTATCAAAACCTTTTGACCTTCTTGTAGCTATTAGCAATGCGGTCAATTTTTAGATCCCCCGAACTGAAGCTCGACGGGATGCGAAAAAGGCCGGGTTCATCGTTCTTGCGGGGGTGAAACTGTCGAAGTCCCACGGGATCACCGGCCATCGCCGCAGGCCTGGACCAATGCATGCTGTCCCATGTCAGGGCGGCGGCGTGTGCCCCACATGGCCCCAAAAATCTCTGTCCCCCGCTGGGAGTCCAGACGGCCAGAAGTTGGAGGATCCTGCGTTTACTGCAGGGAGCTACAAAGAGGACCGAAGTTTTTAATCTCGATGGGAGTCTTTTATTTCCTTCCCCTCGGCCTCAGTCCTATTTTCTCGCATTTTGCGTCCACAGCGAGCGACTTCGGGGTCTTTGCGCTCGTTTATCTCCTTCAAAGACTCCGTCAAAATTTTACAATTTTTACCTCCCGCGCTCTGAGACTCTGATAGGCCTGCCGGCTCCGAGACCGATTCCAACATGGCAATTGCCACTCCCACCACAACCGATATCGACAAGAACGCCCTTTCTGGCCAGCCACGCTCAGCAGAAGTCCCTGACATTGTTTCCAAGACCGGAGATGGTTTCACCAAGGTTCGGACTCCAGGCATCGAGAGAACTAGTTCCGATGAAGAAAACTCCGTCAATGGCCAGGTCGTTGTGGATCTCGAAGACGAGAGGCAGAGGAAACAAGGGTTTTTTGCCTACATGAAGACAAGAGATTTCTGGATTGTCCTGATCCTAGGGTAAGTAACTTTATTAGCATCAAGGGATCTGCGCTGATTGCTGCGACAGTCAAGTACTGTCACTCTGTCTGACTGGAACCAACACGTTTTCCACGCTTCTAGCGAACGCGGGAACCTCGATTCCCTCGCTTCAGTCTATGATGAATTATGCTATCCTTGCCTCGGTCTACGTGCCAGTAACGGCTTTCAAGCATGGCTTTAGAGAGTACGCCCATGTCCTCTGGAAATGGGGCTGGAAGTACTTGATCCTGTCATTTTTCGATGTTCTCGGGAACTACTTCACCGTTCTGGCTTACCGATATACTACCATTCTTCAAGCCCAGTTGATAAATTTCTGGGCTATTGTGTTGGTCGTGATTGTGTCTTTCGCATTCTTGAAGGTCAGGTACCATCCCGCTCAAATCGTGGGGATCCTGATCTGCATTGGCGGCCTGGGTATCATAATCGGATCAGACCACATTACCGGAATCAGCAGCTATTCTGTTTCCAGAGGTAACCAAATCAAGGGCAACCTGTTTGCCTTTGCTGGAGCTACTTGTTACGGTCTTTCGAATGTCGCAGAGGAGTTTCTTGTGAGTAAGAGGCCTCTTTACGAAGTGGTAGGAATGATGGGAGTGTACGGAATAATGATCAATGGTGTCATCGCGGGCATCTTTGATCGAGAGGCTTTCGCATCCGCTCAATGGAGTGGAAGAGTTGGGGGGTACCTCGCTGGCTTTGCACTCATACTGTCACTGTTCTACTCACTCGCTCCGATCGTTTTTCGCATGTCTAGTGCCGCTTTCTTCAATATTAGCATGCTGACGAGTAACTTTTGGGGCACGATCATTGGGATCCACGTTTTTGGATACGTGGTGCATTTCATGTACCCGATTGCATTTGTATGCATAGTTGGAGGACTTATTGTCTATTTTCTTGGGAAACAGGTCTATGGCGAGGCCATAAAACCCTGGCTCGGTCGTAACCAGGAGGAGGGTAGTGACGGCATTGGCACTGCTCGAAGACGCGCCGAGCGTCCAGACGCCATTGTCTGATAGTCGCAGTTTAAAACACACCATCTTACCCAATTATATGAAAGATGAATTTACTTGGTTGCAAATGTTAATATGCAAGTAGGTTAGGTGACACGTTTGCATTTGCAGCTACATGAACCACTAAAGCATGTTCATACGCAGATGACCTACGAGAATGGATGCGTACGTCAGGTGCATCAAGCCCATTGCCGGTTAACTACCGAGATGGACCTGCGAGGCTGGAAAGGGCCACATCTTAGATTATTTGGATGCACGCCAGCTGAGAGATCTCGTGTCTAGTTGGGTGCGGTAAGTCTTCCGTGACTTCCTCCGAAAAAAAAAAAAAAACTGCCCCTCACCGTGCATATCATCTACTGTTTACGCCGCCAAACAGCAGAATTCCAGTCTCGTTATACCGAAGAATACTCTACCTGTGCCGATCATCCCCCCATTAGGTGCCGTGGCTGCTGAGTCGAGTCTCAGCATTAGATCTGCTTGGTCCACAGGTCGGGCTACTGGAAACAATCGGCTCGTAGCAGGCTTCTGGTGGGGGCTTACAACCCAGAAGCCTTGCGAAGGGAAAGAGTGCCCCACGGTGTCTTGGTGTACAATTTGCAGGCTTTCAACAAATCGTAGTGGTGGAAGGCAGTGTAGGCGTCTCGGGCGAGTTTACTTCGTCAAAACAGCTCCATTCTACCTTTCTTGCTACTATCGAACCCTTCCACAGCCTCTAATTTATGGACGACTTGTTGTATTGACTTCGAGGGTTGTTATCTACAAGCTGCATTGACTTGAATTCGATGTGTTGATTCTTGTGTCCTTAACTCTTCTTTGATGATCATTACAGTCCAAGGGCTTGCCCGCAGCCTCGTAGTTCACAAGACGCTTGAACCTCCTTGATACCGCGAACAGAACATTGGCTTCGGATATAATTCTTCTTCGATGTCGCCCGTGATGAGAACATAGTTGTATGTGCTCACCTTGAGCCAACTTAAAGGGGGCCGAATGTCAAACGCAGATGAGGAGACCCCAAGTCAGGCGCTCCCGAGATATTGACCTTTTCTGGCGTACCCTAGGGCATCCAAATCCTCGATGGCACCCAGCCCTCGACAAAATGGCCGCCCTACATTTTCATCCCGCCATCGACCTTCAACATCTTTGTCGAGAGGGTTTACGTCGTCACGGACACAAGACGACGTACGAAAGAATCTTGAAAGGCTCATGAAGAGACCGAATGAACCATCGAAAGCTTTCATATGCGAAGGCGATCTTGCTGAAGTCAAATTCCCAATACAGACTATTCTACGTGAAGAAAATGTTGCCGAGGAGGAAATAGACCGGCTCTGTAAGGAATGCATCAAGGTTTTGTCAATCCTCGTTTGGATTGATATATCCATACCTTTAAGCAAGGTTCTATATAGCGATTATGCAACGAACCTATCTCTCACGGACGAGGATCTTCCACTTCATGATGCAGACAAACTTATACACCTACCATTTGATAGGCAGCCCTTGTTCTTTGAGGAGCAATATCGGTTCATCCCTCTCAAGATCAGTGACTCTTTCTCCGCTGTCCCTGACAAACGACGTCTTCCATGGATAGAAGAGAGCGAAGCAGTTGGGGCAGGGGGCTATGGAACTGTAATCAAGGTCAAGATTCCAGCGGGCTATCGCATATATCGTGATGGTAACAACGCTTGCAATGCTGTTGAAGAAGAGCTGGCTTATAAAAGAGTTGAGGCTAGAACAAACTTTACGACCGAGTTACGAAATCTCTCTATACTTAAGGAGAGCATCACTAAACATTCAAACATCATGGGTCACATAGGTTTCTTGCTACATGAAACGCGATTTAACGAAAAGGAGTTCGTCATTATTTTACCACTTGCACTTGGAGATTTGGATATGTTTCTTAATGAAGGGAGAGACTGGGAAGATGGAACGGTTAAATTCGAAAATGGAAGCCTATTTATGAACATGATCAGGAAGTCAACACCTCTGGAACTTGTCACACAGTCATCAAGACTTGCATCAGCTCTCGATTGGCTTCATCATCGAATGTGGACTCAGGAACAAGGAGAGATCTCATGCGTTCATATGGATTTGAAGCCAACGAACATACTCATAATGGAAGATCGATCATCGGCTGTCGGGTCTTGGAAAATCTCCGACTTTGGAATTAGTGTTATAAACAAAAGTTCAGACCCTAGTAATAGTGTACACACAATTCGCGACGCTTACGATATCTTGTTACAATCATCGGATATTTCGAACCAATCTGGAAATCCTCCTCAAAGATGTCCAGGTGCTTACCAAGCTCCCGAAGTCCAGAAGAACAGTGACAGCTTGGTAGGCAGGAAAAGCGATGTCTGGTCATTTGTTTGCATATTCTGTGAGGTCCTTGCATTTGCTATTGGCAGAGGGAAGGTTCTGTCGGATTTTCGAGAACAGAGGACTGTCAACGGCCTAGACTACTACTACATAAAGATGGCTGATAAAAAGATACCTGGAAAGAGGGTATGCATGATTAACCCTATGTTAACGGTGTGGATGAATCGAATTCGGCCTTTCTACTCCCATCAGGGGGCTTGGTTCTACAATAGCCTGGACATCATTCAAAGATTTCTTATTGTTGAACCAAACGAGCGACCAAACTCTGTCCAACTAGCTAAAGAATTTGCTAGCCTAGCATCTCAGGTTCGAAAGGACAGTATACATCCATTAGTACTCAACCAATATTTACACACTCGAGAGACCGAACTTGCGGATGAAAAAGAAGTCCACCATAGAAATAGTGCCCGTCAGACGCCTTCGACATTGGTAGAGAGTATTAACGATCACCACGATCCACACACACGCTCAAATTCAACGCCTGAGTCTAGTCTTACGGGATCCGGTGATATAGATGCTGATAGGTCGACTAAGTCTACTATCACTCTTCCACCTGTCGATCCTGAACCCCACCCAAGAGAAGATTTCCTACCAGCAGGTTATGCTAATGCCCGACCATTTATAGTAACGACTGAGAAGACCCTTTCCATACCTCAGAGTAAGCCTTGTGTGGTCTCATTGTCTCCCCCTGGAGATCGAGCGGCTTGGCTTCTTGTCGACGCCAATAGTTTACATGTACACGAGGTTGAATCGATAAGTCGATCTTGGGTATGGAATCTTCCGAAAGACACATCTTGGAAATATCTAGCGTTGAATGAGAATTTTGTCGCAGTTGCAGGCCGAAACAACCAATCTACTCATGTTTGCGTTCATCTTTATGACACCTTGCAGCCACGTCGTTGTCCCTACGTTTATTCTACGAGCTCAGCATCCATGGAAACGTTGTCTGGAATTGATGTTAATAAGCAAGGAAGAGTAATCATTGTGTCTTATTACGAGATATGGCTTTTGGGTATGGATCCGTCTGGATTCAGTTCACTTGTAGCCGCAAACCCCCCCCTACGTCCAGGCTTGGAAGCACACGGATTTGAATGCGCTTCGTTTTCACCCACGGGAAAGCATATCCTGGCATGGTCATGGGGAACACAGCTCGACAGATTGCATGTCTGGCTACAGGGTGCAATATACTTGAAAACATATGATTATTTTGCCTCAGATTATAAATCGAAGCGGCATGGTTCCAGTCACCTGAAACTACTACCTTACGAGCATTTAATAGGCTGTGTGATGAAGTCTCAATCCAACGAGCTTTTCTGCGCCGGCATACACCCCAACCTATCAAATAGGCAAACAGAAGCTATTAATAAACAAACTGTAACCATAAACGCTGTTCTGGCTGTAGTCTTTCTCGACAAGTGGTTGGTCACGGTAGAAAAGAAACTCTACAAGGGGCACGAGTTGAAGCGGTATATGATCTCCAATCAAGGCGATTCCAAGAATTGGCAAATAAACAAGGAATGTCATGTGCTAGGAAAACTCGGAAGCTCTGTTAAACCGGGCTCAAAAATTCAAATTCTCTGTTATTCCGACCATGCAGCAGCTGTCATCTGCAACGAAGATAAGACAGTCGAGATTGCACGCTTTGTAGTTCCAGCATGAAATTGGCGGCCGCATAAGTACGATAATAAAAAAAACAAACATACGGACTCATAATTAAGATTATGCTAGTCAACCGCACTATCAAAGTTCAATACTAAGTTTCATAAAGAAAATTTTTTATTTTAAACTTGCGATGGAAATAGCTACTAAAAACAGCGGAGTAGCTTAACGATACTAATACAGACGTGCAAAGAAGAAATTGCACTGTGAGTGGCACTGCCACGTCACTGAATATTTTGCATGAACAAGATCATCATCACCTTCAGTCGAAGCAAGACAAGACAAGACAATCTGGACCCATAGCGGCCATAAGAGCTAAGTCGTGGCAAAAAATTATCACGCACGGCTGTGAACAACTAAGAAGAAATCTAAGTGGTTCAGGTGACGGAGAAACTGTTGTGACCGACGAGCCGTTTAAAAGTGTTCCAATTATAAGAGCCACCTCAAAGTCTGACTCAGGTCATTCGACGTAGTTTGAGCTCTGTAAACTCTTTTCATGCTCCGAATTGATTCTTTTGACCTTAGAGAAATCATGCATGGCCTTCTTTCTGTTGTTTAAAACAACTAAGAATCGGTAGACCACACCAGTCAAAATTGTAAGTGGTAACCACACTGCAATAAATATCCAGAGGTCGTCTGTCACGTTTATTTGTGTCCTATTCGACTCGGAATCGCTTTCAAAGTCGAAGAAATTCATACCGAAGATCGTTGCTACAAAAGAACCGGGAAGGTAAACTGCCGAGACAAACGCTAGGATTTTTACGGTCAAGCTATCGTCAACGGTATCCTTTGCCATGTCCCGCAGCTGCTCAGTCATGTCATGTAGTTTTTCGTGTATTTTGAAAGCATCGGTCTGGGCTCGCATGTTCAAAGAATATCCGATCTGGGACACGTTAGAAAAGTAGGACTGGATAACCGGATACAGCAAGCCGCCCGGTTTAGGGAACTGACAATATCGATTGCGTTACGGATTCGCGACTGAAGGACATCTGCACTTTCGATATGCTCGGGTAACTGTGATGTTTGTATTTGAATACCGGCGAAGCCTCCTGAAGAGGACCGCCTCAGTTTCAGAAGCTCGGTAGCAACTCTTAAGTTACCCTTGCAGCAAGCTCGAGCAGAGAGTAAGACATCATGAAGGTGTCTCAAATATTGAACGCACTCAAAATTAAGATTAGCTCTGCCAGCGACGTCGATATCCTGAGTAAGAGCGAGGTCGTTCTATTGAGAATTAATTCCAATTATCGAGTTTACGACAATTTGTAAATACCATACCTTTTCCTCGAATTGGTCACCAAGATACTGAAAATACCAACGCCAATTGTCGTAAGAATTAATTATCATAGAATGGAGGCTCAGTGGATTTGAGCATATTTCATTGATAATCTGAGTATTCATATTATTAATATTCTCGAGATTGAGGATCTGCTTCTCGAAGCTGCTGTCACGGATTGGCTGCAGCACAAGCAACAAATCAAATTTGACGGACTGGAAGTGATAAATGCCAGTGTGGCGAAGTGACCACGGATCTTGGCCCTGTCTGCGGTTCTCCTCGACATATCTGATTTGATAAGATATCCCTACGGCTTGATGAGCATCTGGTCTGACGTTGACGAATTTTCATACTTTTAACATTGCCCGGAGATTCTTGGAGGTTGAAAAAACTACTCGAGCCCTCCGCCATATGAGGCTCCTTTCCGAACGATAGTATTATAGGGAGAAACTCTATTGGAACCGCATAGTGAACTAATATGTCCAGCATAAGCTCTGGCGTGATTCTTAAAGGTGCAATTGTCCTTTTTGAATCTATCAATCTAGGGGAGTAAGGTCATGTTCAAATGGCGCTAGACAGGGAAGACGTACATAATCCTGACGCGAGGCTTTATAGCCTCTTTGATTTTGGATTCGGCTTCTACCACTGATGCAACTGAGTGATATAAAAATTGCGTGAATTTTGGTTTGCCTGCCTGATATTTAGCTGCATCCCGTTCATTGTATATCGCACACTGACCATCGCCACCATGGATCAGATCAACAATTCGAACATGAAGATCTTGCGAAAAACAAAGGCTACTCCTTTCATCTATTTGACGTATTAACGTAGAATAGTCGATAAGATTAGCCTTGCTTTCTGAGGCTCTCGATATGTATCTCCCCCAATCTACCCTCTCAGAAGCATGCGACATGGCTTCTTTGTATGATAGAAAGTAGACCACGGAGTGTTCGACATGATTGCAATGCACATTTAAATTTTATATAGAAGGGCCACGATTCTGTTGGCTAGGAGGCTCTAAAACCGGTGTGGGAGAGACTTTTTGCGGCACGTCGTGGCTGGCTGTCTCGGGCTACTACGCGGCTTTTTTCAAGGCAGTCAGAGTAGATATTTTGAGTTTCTGTCACGCAAAGGCTGAGCCAATAACAGACACCAGGTCCGGTTGGCGCGGCTTTAATCTCTCCGAAGAGGTAAAATGGTACATTTGCTTTTGGTAATGGATTCCAGCTTGTCCATCCCCGCAAATAAGCAGCCCTTACGGTGCGATGCAAACCCAACTCATGCACCCGATCCTCGAAACGCCAAAAGCCCAGTGGGACGGAACATAGACAAGCAATCATAGATAGGACGCCTCCACTTTCTCTGCAGCGCTGGGTGCCACATGACTAGGACTAGAAGATGCGGAGGCTCAGCTTTCCTAGGAATCGAGCTGGTCAATCCATTGTCTGCATTGACTCCAGTTTAGTATTCAGTTTCAATCTCCCTCAGTTGGGCATTGGGATGAAGCGGCGTACTTTATCTCGTCCTGTAGAAAGTGGTTAGCTTGTAACTATGCAAGGCTTTCTACATGCAGTTTCGCTTACATCTCTTACTTTTCGAGGAGCCTTGAAGGTCCAACGGTCGTTGCGATGCTACGGATTTCGTCAGCGATTCCGTCGGTCAACGTTCAAAGTGAAAGAACCTGACCTGGATGTCAAAATTGACGTTGTTACCGAACAACTTCTTCAAAAAGTCCTTTAAGTCGTTCTTCTCAACTATGTATCGAGTCTGGGCTGGCTTTAGAATGTTTTGTACCAAGTCCTGTGCCATGTTCATCACAAGACATGGTCAGCGGAGTGTGAGGCGATGAGGTTTCAATCCAGATGAGGGCAGTCCCGGCCCCAAATGTCGATGAGGCTGATTGTTATTCGAAAAGAATTATTCGAACCGATGGGCGACCAGGCTGATGGATTATTCTACGAGATGGTGGGGACGGCCGATGATGGTGTGCCCGAGTTGTATAGCATGCAGCCTACTGAAGTACAGATCTGCAAGCTTATTGGTATGGTATCGTAGCCCTGCATACCACCTCTCAAGCCTTTCGAAACTTATGTCGAAAGGCTACCTTGCTGCGCCAAATCCCAGGCTCTCGGCTTCTGGGCATTTCTCATTGAGGTCTAGGCAAAAGTGGCCTTGAATGGGCGCTCTGACAGATACAAAACTCAGCACGAGGCTTCGTTTCCCTGCAAGGTTCACCCTTTGATATTCTGTGGTGTACCGAAGCGTATTCATCATAAATTAACTTTAAAGCATGACAGGTGACGAGCACAACTTGCGGTGCGTGTTACATCACGTCCACACGTCAATACAACCCTGAGTGCTAACGTGCATACAGACAGGCCCTTCCTGGCTGGCAAATATTTGTAAGCCTCGTTGCATCCAGTTGGATTTAACAAACTAACATTTGTCTAAGTTTATTGTTGCCAGCACGATTATAGGAGGTAATTCTTCAAATGCTTTGATAGTTTGCACAATACCGTGGAAATTCGTTGCTGATGGGATCCCTCAGAGGGCATTTTCTCAGGAGATGGAGCTGCACTCGCTACTTCAGGCCCAGGAGGAGCATTACTGTCACTGTTTATCATTAGTATAATAGTAATATGCGTTATGGAATGTGTCAGCGAATTTGTCCAGCTATTTCCTTGCCCAAACGCTATCGTGGCTTATATAGAAACGTTTGTCGACAAGGAACTTGCTCTTGTTTGCGGATTGGCTTACTGGTAAGTCTCCCGCTATTCTCTATGAGTTGATGACTGACAGACGAAGGTATACTTGGGCATCCATATTCGCTAGCCTGAATTTACTTGCGGCCAATTTCACAAGGTACTGGGGTTTGCCAGTGCTGTGGCAAGTTGTCGGGTTCTATATCATTGCCCCAATCATCCTCCTGGGCATCAACTTATGCGGGGTCTGGGTGAGTGAGCTCTTCTGAATTCTTATCCGTCTTTCCAATTGTGTCAATCATGAGGTACATCAAACTTTCAAGTTCGTACTTGTGCCACTTCTATAGAGCGCTTTAAGTAAACTCTCTCTCCCATCAAACCGTTCACTGTCCTCATTAAGTCTTTAATTGAATGAAGTGCTGATCAACATAGCTTTTTGGCTTGATTGAGTCCATCGGCGGGATCTTGAAGATTACTCTTGTAGTGGGCACCGGAATCTTGATGTATGTGTTGTCTAGTAGAGAGCATGGCGGGAGTGACGACGCTCGTAAGTTGAATTAAAAACCTTGTCAATTCTGGTCAACTGACTAGCATAGCTCTCTATGACGGATTTGAAGTTGACCATGATGTTGCTGCCACTCCAGCTGCAGCTGTATGGTACGTAGCAGTGCCTGACCCGATTGTTATTACCGATCTAATTCCTGTGCAGTTGGAATCTTCCACTCATAGCGTATAGCTTTCTTGGACAGTAAGTATCTTAATGCTTTTTGTTGTTAATCAAGCTCTACTACTGGTGACTTCCTTTTTTTTTAAGTCCTTCGTGTTCATTGAAACTCTCTGGTGTATCTTTGAGTTGGAATTTATGGAAATATATCGGGTTTTTATGGCTAATTTTGAGGATATAAAGCGAGTCAGTTGCCGTTACGGCATTCGAAGCGCGGACTTCTAGGTCCCTTAAGCTACCCTCAAGGTCCATTGCTTACTTTATCTTCATTATATACACCTTTACACTCATCGGGGAATTCTTGATGGTCGATTGGGAGGACTATCGCCTGACACCGAATACCTACGGTCGCCCTGGGTCGGATTCGACCCGTGAACTGATTCCCAACTCAAACAATATGGCCGTCATAGCAACCTTTGACTTAAGCTTATTTGCTCTTTCGGGGTTTCTGAATGCCTGCTATATATTTAGTGTTTTATCTGGATCAAACTCGGCTCTTTACGTTGCGTCTCGCACTCTATACGGGCTTACCAGAGGATTAGAAGAGGACAACGTCCTGAAGAGACAGCTCAAGAAACTCAGTAAAGTCGATCGTAGGACAGGAGTTCCTGCAAGAGCGATGTTTGTCTCTGTCGTTATGTTCTTCTGGCTACCTTTCTTACATCTCCGAGAGTCTTATCCTGTCGCGACCGTGAGTGATTCAATGACTCCATTTGAGGTCACTAAGTTGATTTGTTACAGCTTCTCGAAGTTTTGCAGACCACTAGTTCCGTTAGTTGTTTGATTGTGTGGGCCACGCTCTGTCTCGCATACATTCGTTATTTGTTGTGGTACGGACGCGTATCCACTAGCTGAGACCGACTGACTGAATTAGGCTTCGAAAGTGCAAAAAATCTTTACAACAGGAACAGTTCTCTAGATTTGACCGCGGTGGTGCTCAGTACAAAGCGTGGACGTTGCTTGCAGTTATTCAACCGGTGCCGGCGTGTATCGGCCTGGTTGGCTCTCTCCTTGTCGTTTTTGTGTTCACAACTGCAAGCTGGTGGCACAACCGCGATGAGCTTGGACACAAAATAGCTGTTGCCTACGCTGCCCCAATCATAATCATCGGTATATGGGTTCTCTTGAAGCTAGCCATTTTGTTTAGAGAGGGTACGGTACAGTGGTGGGTTAAAACTTCAGATGACTTTCGTGACTTGCACCACGCTTTGAAAACCCTGATTTGGCTTAAAAACGATGAAGTGGAAGGGCCGAGTGAACGAGCTCTCTCGACATCGGCCCCAGTGTTGGAAATGGAGGAACTTTCGGAGCGTGACGATAGTAGTAGCGCTATACGAGATCGGTAGGATAGTCAACAACACTAGAGTTTGCGTGGCAACACAAAGCTTTCCTAATTTGAGTAAATGATCATGTTTTAGGTATTTGATAAGTCGATTGAGACACTGCTTCGGTCGTGCAACTCAGCAGGCATGCGGTGTTTACCAGACGTGGTGCGGGTGACGAACGATTGGAACATGTCGACCATTGCTTCGAGTTCATTGTGCATAAAACCCTATGCCGAAGACCCGTCAACAAAACGATATGCGTAGGTTTGTAATTATATGTTTACTACACATTGGATGAATTGACTGGAAGCTGTAATCTAGAAAAGTGAATAGAGTCTCTAGAGGCTCGTCAGCAGAAACGCCTAACTCAGAGGAACGTGCTAGCAGATGACTCAATGTGGTGGCGGAATTCACCGGATCCACCATTTTCTTAACCTGTCCACAACGGCAAAGTTATGATATCTTTTAAAATTTTGGCAGTGTACTTGTATAATATCTGCACTGGAACCAGCTAGCTGTATCAACTTCAAATTTAGTTGATAGCGGCAACTAGCTCTAAAAATGTCAACGCCGTTGATCTTCGACCCTAAGGCTCACGATGCGCTACTTTCTTCGATCGTAGACCTGCACATTGCTTGTATACTACAGGATCATATGCTTGCGACTTTCCTTCCGCCCCTTGATGCGGCCCGGATGCGTACTTGGTGGGCAGGCCAAGTCACAGATCCGCTCAACCTAACCTTGATAACGCTCTCCGGCCCACTACCGACGGGCTCGACAGCTGCTTCACCCGCTGCAGACTTGCCTTGGGTCACGGGGGTCGTTCAGCTGCGAGAACCATTCTCGCAGACGGAACCCTTCAAAGGAGAGGTCTTCAAATTGATGGTCCATCCCGATGCGCGGCGCCAGGGCATCGCAAAGCGGTTGATGGCCAGGCTGGAGCTCGAAGCGGAGAGGAAAGGGAAGCCTATTTTGATGTTGGATACGGAGGTCGGGAGTCCGGCAGAGGGCGTGTACCCGAGGCTGGGGTACGTGAGAGTGAGTATTTGAGTAGCTTTTAGTGTGTAATAGTTCTAAAGGGACTGGGCTGACGTGTAAGATAGGTGGGTGTTATCCCAAAATACGGCATTAATCCCAAGGACGGAAGATTGACGGACGAGGTATGGTTTTATAAGGACTTGAGGAAAGTCAAGAGGCTAGTTGTTTGAGTTCAGATTGGAGATGCAGGGAGTATTTAATGGCCTACGGGAATGGGCTTCGTACTCTATTGATGAGAGTTCCTGATTCTGCATCATGGTGTGCGGTGAATTCTCGGGACAACGTTAAGCCTCGTTTATGAATTTTGGGAGGCAATTCAGCATAACATCGCCCGCAACCCTACATGATTTTGGTTGTTCCTATCAAGAGTAGTACGTCCTAGTTAGGAGATGATAGAAAGAAACTGGTCGGCTTTGTAAATAGTTACGTAGCCTCAGATTGTGTGGAGAGAGCCTCATCCCTGAAATCAAGAATGGCAAAGGAATTTCAACTAGAAGGAAGCGTTCGAGTACAACATGACTCGTAACCACCTGAAGATGCAACACGATGCTGGCTTTCCCAGGGAACTCAAGCTCCTCGGCAACAATCAGGGGACAGCTTGCTAATTAAGACAGTTTCATTTCACCTTCTTGGGCCCTGGGGCTTGGGATTCAATAAGTGACCCTAAAACATTGGCCTAGAATAAATATGCTCGATAGTCGGTAGTTCTTCAGTGCCTTGAGCCTTGAGGAGCGTTAACCCCTGCGGGAAAAACGTGTGGTGTCGCGGGCTAAGCAGTTTCCATTCTGGATTCGGATGCAGAGCGAAATTGCTTTTCTTATTATTAGGCTTCTCGACATGTGCTTTCCACACCTTCTATGCTACTGGCGAATAATTTGCCTGGCCACCAGCAGTAATAAATGATGAGGTCGGTAGTCTGGAGCGATCGGCACTCCACTTTCGTTGAATTCCCACTGGCTGTGGCTCTGGAAGGTAGAGGCGAGTAATGCTAGTAACTACGGGGTACTCGGACGGGCGATCCCAACGTCGAGAAGTCCACGTTGACGCTTGCTAGGCCCCTAGACCATTTGGCTGTGGTCTGCTGCGGCATCTTTAGGGGGCTATTAAATATGTACGAAGTACGAAGTAGATGGCCTCCGAGACCTAGAGCCTCTGTTGTAGCGTCTAGACCTGAACACGATCAAGAAGAAAGGCCGGTCTCGTTGTGGAACTGCGAGATCTCTTGGTGCTCCGTGTGCCCATTGCACATCAAACAATGCTATCATCGATCATCGTCTGTTGGCGACCAAGTGAGCGTATTCAACTGGCACTCTGGTTAAACAGAGCAAGGGAACTGAAGCCTCCGCCCCCCCCTGGATTTCTCTTTTCGAACGGCGCGTTAAGAGGGTGCAGGCCCGCATGAAATTGCAAGCACGTGTAAGCCACACGATAGAGAGGCTGCCGGCGAAGTAGCGAGCACTATGCCTAAACAAGCAGTCTTCTGGCTTCCATCATTTCCGCTTCTGCGCTGACGCCAATTTTGAACAGCAGAGGCGGCGGCGTGGGCCACACGCTGTCCGTCCACGCGAGAAAGCGTCAATTAAATGCGACGACGGGTGCTGCCCGCCTCGTGAGGGTAAACTCCCGAGTGCCCAGGGCCCCTGGCCTCTTGCTCGTACTTGTACGGTATTGTTACTACTCAGTATTGATATTGTTATTGCTGTACGAGGCCTTCCCCTTCCTGTTGCAGAGTTATTACTGTTGGAGTTAGTTGTTGGCGTGAACTATGCGCCTCTCTAGCCCGGTTCGATACTCGCATACTTCCCAGCGTTATGCACAAACTTTGTGCCCTCGAGGCTCGAGGTAAGTACCGACTCCTATAACTTTAATGACTTCGTCCTCTAGTCTTTCCACTAGGCATTCCAATAGTCTCACATACCTCGATTAAGGCATGGTCGTTGCTGGATTGAGCACTCTCAAACAACAACGCCCAACAGCTTCTGTCGGGCAAGCTTGAAAGGGTCCTGGTGGGTCTTTCAATTGTGCCTTGCCAATGTTGAAGGTGTGAACCTATAACCTTTTGCCTGCTTCGACCGTGGCTGTTGTGCCACTGTTGTTGTTCAGAGCAGTGACCCCCCCGATCGCCTTGCCTTCGCCGCTTTTGGCCACCATTCCGTTGCTCGCTCAGTGAGTATTTGTTGCTATCCAATGATTGTAACAAACAGCCTCCCTGGTTTCCTTAGTCTACGGTTGATATATGTGCGCAAAGAAAGGCAAGCGTGCATCGCTTTGTGCAGATACCATTCTTTTCCAGTCAGAAACTTTGCGGAGCGCAGGCTTGCCCCATGGCTTGCGCGCGGGGCTACTTAATCCAATGGGAATGTGAGTCGAAGAAGAACTCAAGCTATGCATGCGGGGGAGCTGGTGCTCAACCACGAGTCTCCGAGCCAGTCGATTGTCCGTTTCCATCTGATTGAAAGGTTCGAAGGAACGTCACTGATTGATGGAATCAACGCTGGCCCTAAAAGAGCTCTGAATGAGAGAAATCGGGCTTTGAGCAGCTCATTCGTCCGAGCATCCATCCAGTCAGTAAGCATAGCTGCTAGCCCACATATATTGGAACTACAGAGGCACAGAGATAAGCCCGGGGGGCAGATGTAGGCCGGGATGCTCGAGTTAGTTGGCCAGCGTCGCCGCAAGACCAGCAAGATGGCTGCTGACAAGGGCCTTGAGTGAGGTTTGAGTAGACAAGAATATCCTTGCTCTGCGGGAGTTTACCTTCCTAGGGAGGCGGGAGGCCAGAGGCCCTGATCTGTGTCCCGCCAGCGGCCGGGAGGATCTGGGTCGATTAAGGCTTGATAGACGAGAGGAAAGGAAAAGCCGTGGTGGCTTGCTGAGTTCAGCTTCTGCCTGCACGTACATAGTACGAAGTAGAAGGCCATGTTGATTTTAGGGTGGACCTAATCGTCCTTGGTTGGAAGGAAGCTCGTCTTGGAGAACTTTCCAACCCACCCAGACACGCCCTTCTGGCCCTCGAGGAGGGAGTGCGAGGTGTGGTCTGAGGGCAGTGTTTCCTCCCCCCCCGGCACGAATTTTTGCGGCCCAGCGCCTACTGCTACTTAGACGACTCTCTCGACTCGCCAGCGCGTGAAAAAGTAGTGTGGCCGCCCGGGCCACCATCCCGATCGTTTTTTTTCCCTACCTCCCTGTGGCTCCTTTGGCTTTGTCGGCCGTCGTCTTTCCCACAACCCACTGCTACTCCAATTTCCTCCTGCAACACCGTAACTACCTTCAAGCTCCTACACCTTATTCATACCTTATCTTCAGGCCGAGACCGTTCTTGTCTTTCCAGGAGACATTCGTTCGTCTTCAGCTCCCTGCCATTGAAACAGAGTCCCTGAGCTCTGCAGCTGGTTTAGTCCCGCAGCGCGCGCACCGTCTTACAAAAAAAAAACTTGCCCGCCTCCTGGATTCGACCCAGGCACATCCTTGCTGCAGCAACACCGTGAACGTCGTAGATACTTCGATACCAGAAATTCTATTTGACTTGGTCAACAACCGTGTCCCACGCTTCTAGTCCCATCCGAAATCCTGCACAATGGCCTCAAAGGTGTGTATAGCATCAAATCCAGATGAAGGAATCTAGATGTGCGGGCTGTCTTGCTAGTATTGACCTTCAATCTTGGTTTAACGCAGCGTGCCCGACGGAATTGGTTCTAGCTGTCACGGGTCACTAGTTGGCGATCTGGAAAGAACCGTTTGCTGATGGATTGTTGTATAGTTCTTACGAGAGTATAAGCTTGTCGTGGTCGGCGGTGGTTCAGTGGGTAAATCCTGCTTGACCATCCAGCTAATCCAAAGCCACTTCGTCGACGAGTACGATCCTACAATTGAAGGTCTGTACACAGGAATCCGTAAACATGCGGGGTTGCTGACATCGCGCTGGTAGACTCCTATCGCAAGCAATGTGTAATCGATGACGAAGTTGCTCTTCTCGACGTCCTTGACACTGCCGGACAAGAAGAATACTCTGCTATGCGGGAGCAGTACATGAGAACTGGCGAGGGATTTTTACTCGTCTACTCAATCACATCACGCCAAAGCTTCGAAGAAATCCAACAATTCCAACAGCAAATCCTTCGTGTAAAGGACAAAGACTACTTCCCTATTATCATCGTTGGGAACAAGTGCGATTTGGAAAGCGACCGTGAGGTCTCAAGAGAAGGTGTGACTTGATTTTATTATTTTCATCGCATAGAGCTAACAATTATTTCTACAGAGGGCGAGTCACTAGCCCAGAGCATGAGCTGTGCGTTTATTGAAACTTCGGCAAAGACACGCACAAATGTCGACCAGGCCTTCTATGACATTGTCCGAGAAATTAGAAGGTACAATAAGGAGATGTCGTCTTATGGTGGTGGAGGACCTGGAATGAGGGCGCCAAAGGATGAAATGGAACATGACGATGGCTCCAGGTCGCGGGGGTGCTGCGGCAAGTGCGTTATCATGTAAGTCGAGAATGCACATAAAGAAAATCGATGGAAGAGGAGGGTCTATATGGATACCCATTGGAGGGGGGTGGTTAAATGAACAAAATTTGGTGGGTTGGATTGGCCATGTCGCGGTCAATCATAGTTCTTGCCAGGTCACCCTGAGACGAGATTTTCGGCATTCTGGCCTGGATGCAAGCGCAGGTTTGTTTCACATACCGCTTTCGGAAAACGGATGTGAAGTATGTGAGATTTGGGTTGAATAGCAATGCTTCGATTTCCCATCCAGGAAGCGGGCCAAGCGACGAGTGCGCTTTTGCTCTAGATCCTGTTGCGCGGAAAATGAGCACCTTGGATTTGGAAATCTTGGGAATCATTTACTTTGCAGGCGCTGCCGGCTTGAGAGGAGTTATCTAGGCGCTGCATACTCCAGTTTCTTCATACAATGCATGTATTCACTTTCACAGAACCGTTGCACTTTCATTTCGTGAGCTATTGGTGTGAACTGGCACTTCTGCAACCCCTTGTGCTCGACTGACTAAAGCTACTGCTCGAAAAATAATCTCCGCCAGAGAGTGATTTTTCCGAGAATCGTGCAGGCAGAGAGTGGTATGTTCAAGCCACCACACACCCCCATTCATCCTACCAAAGCACAACAGTCCCCGTGCACGAAACACAACTTGGACATTCCACTAACTCCGTTGCGGGTCACTCAGGAACCTTAAAGCTCCTATTTCACGGCCAGGGGTTTCTGCTTGCGATTTTTGCCTGTGGCGATCTCGATGTTCAACCGCCGAAAACCCGCATGCAAGGGCCCCCAAAACTGTGCAGAGCAGCTGCCGGTGCCAGGCGGCAGGTTAGTTAGTATCCGAGTAACGATGCGACCACACTCGCCTTTGCCTCGCCTTCGAGCCCGTTTCAGACCACCACCGTTCTCCAATATAAAAGAATGATCTAATGGTGGCATGTTTTTTTTTGGTACATACCACCCATTTTTTTATGTGCCGTTCCCCGTGGTCTGCTGCAACTCTTCTCTATTGCTATCCTCGATCGCTCCGCTCCTTATCTACCTACCTGTTGGTTCCTACCGTGCCCCCTCCCTACATCCCGTGGGGTACAACGGGATAAGCGGCCTGCACGCGAGGGGCACGAAGTTTCAGGAGTGCTGTGAGAGGTAGCATCGCGGAGACTAAGCCCGATCGCCTTTGCTTGCTGAATGAACTCCGATTGTCTAGGCGGACGAACCTGGCAGCGCTCGTCGTCGCTGGCTCATTTTTTTTTTTCAATCGATTCCAGCCTTTCGGCGGATGTGCAGATTGCTGATTATTACGTGAGATTCGAAGAAGGTTTATGGAGCGTTTCCCGGCAGCCGATAAGGCACCTCGGTCGCTTTGCCTGAACTCAACGGGGGTGCACGACATTCGGGGCGGCGGGAGGATGGAGTGGGCTGGATCCAGCTCGGGCATTTCACCAAAAGGGAGAATCAGGCATGATAAGGAAATTTGCTGATTTACTACGTTCTATATAGCTGGGGATGTAGCTGTGAATGCGAAGATTTCGGAGTAAGCCAACCAGATCTTATGAATTGACAGACGCCTATAAGTGCCTGACGTATCAATAGTAGCAACCGACACTTCGAGGCAAGCCATTTGTAGACCTACTGGATTCATTCAAAGCATGGTTCATTTGTTTTTATTTACAAAAAAAAAACTAAAAATGCCCAAACAGAATTAAAACTCTTCAACAAGCAACTGTGGGATATGAAAAGTACACCTGTCTAATCGATTTGAACGAAAGTTGGCATCGTGTCTCGCACTTCCGGGCCTGTGGACGGTCATAAGATCGTTTATTCCGAGGCGCTTTACCAGGTATGACCCTGTTCGAACATACACGCGAGGTATGCGAAACTTGTCAACAGCGTGGTTGTGGCGGCTGGAACGGAGCCCGAATTATGCTTAACTTTAGGGGCTGCAGCCCTTTCGCAGGATAGACTCTGCACATATGTAGACTATCGCTGTAGCCTCATCCTATCTACCATCGCAAATGTGTCGCTGCGCTGGCTTCTCCGATACCTAATGCTGGAAAACCCACGGAGGATAAAAATCTCTCTTAACAGAAGCTATACGGGCAACCATCCCGTTGTACAAATCATGGCTGGCTGCTGACCGTGGGTCTAGAAACTTACTCTCATATTCGGTATCCCTCAAGTCTAGCATCGCCTAAAGAGATGGCGACACTTCCACTTGAGTATGTAAAAATGATCTGACTTTCTTTATCTTTTTACGAAAACACGATCGTCGGCAAGTGCCGAAAGAGCCACGAGGCGTTGATAAGTAATGTGCATCCATCATCGATCATTATAGTAAGAGCGGTAGATGCCGCCACAAGGTACGCCACGTGAGGTCGAGGAAATGATGGAATACAGGTTAGACGGAGTCACGGAGGTTGGATGAGGAACAATGACTCTTCACCTCGCGCGATGCATTCTTATTGATAAGAGACGACAACGACAACTACGATGAGAGGCGAGAGCAGCAATTCTTGGCAGACATTCAATATGTGTTAAATCAATACATAGTAGTCAAAGGATATGGGGACTCAGAAGCTTATGTGTGTGTGTGTGCGCGAGGCAGAAGCGACAGCAGGAGCGGAGGAAGCATATGATAAGTGGCGTCGAGTGTGGCGCTGCGCCACGCCACAAGCACATGCTTTTTTGTTGGGAAGACCTGAGACTCCCAGACTCCCAGACTCCCAGACTCTCAGACTCTCAGACTCTTAGACATTCAGACTGGTACTGATACGCGATATTGTAGTATACCCCATAATGATAGGAAGTAAAATGATAGCACTTGTAGAGCCGTAGAGCCGTAGAGCCGTAGAGGAAAAGAGTAAGGCAACCGAGCGATCTGTAGCATCAATGGGCAGTAAGTACATACTCCATCTCCTTGCTACTGAGCTCAAATTGTAGCATGAATGAATGTACGAATTACGAGATACGAGATACGGGGACACCTCAGCACAGTCGGTGCCCGCTAAATCACCATATTAGGACCTAAGGTATGATATTGCCCTTGGGCCTTCGCTGCCCCGGGTGCAAAGACCCCCCCCTAACTCCCCTACCCCCCAAGCCGTCCCCTCCCCCACAAAAGTCGATAGCGACTCGGTGCCACCAGCGTCAGACTGCCAACTAACTCTTCCCTCCCACCCTCTCTGGTACGAGCACAATACGATTAGTTCCTCCTAAACGTCGTATCTCACTTACTCACTGACCGCAATCCATATTGAATGATTTACATATACATATGCATATACATATACACACACCGTCAAATCAGAGATCTCCAAAAACCGCTGCCTGATGGAGACTGCGCGTCCTGTTCGGTGCGCTTTTCGCATGGTCTGGCCAGGGACCGTAGGGCCAACCAGTGGGCGACTTGCGTTCCGTAGGCGCCTTTCTACCGAGGTCCAATCGCCAGTATCATACGCCATTAAGCCTCAAGTCGCTCCAGATCAGGCCCCCCCAAGTTCCAACCCCAACCCCCAACCACCGCTACTGCTACTGCTAACCTCCCCGAGCGAATGACCTATTTGGTGCGATTGACAATTTAGACAGAGGCCGAGGCACAAAAAAGCCACCAGGCACCATCATCTGAGGCCCGTTATAAAGTATAGCGGAAACCCTTCTATCGTCTGTCTCCCTTTCCCTTGAACTCCCCGCAACGCGATAGCTTTTTTTCTTTGTTGAAGACAACGACTCGCACCTTTCTCGTCTGGACAAAAAGACCGCACGACGACGACGACGACGACGCCATGGTAGACGTCAAGGACAACCCCGTCGACTTCGACATCGTGGTGATCGGAGCCGGCATTTCAGGAGTCAACGCCGGCTACCGCATCCAAACCGAAATCCCCGATGCGAAATACACTATCCTCGAGGCCCGCGGTAGCTTGGGAGGCACCTGGGACCTCTTCAAGTACCCTGGCATCCGGTCGGATTCCGACCTCCACACATTTGGCTTCCCCTGGCGGCCATGGAAGCACCCGAAGGCGATAGCAAACGGGGAGGATATTCTCGAGTACATGAAGGAGACGGCCGCCATCAATGGCATCGATGAGAAGATCCAGTACTACCATAAGGTCCTCTCGGGGAACTGGTCCACGGAGAAGCAGAACTGGACCGTGGAGGTAGACGCCAACGGCCAGAAGAAGTTCATGACCGCGCGCTTCCTCCTGATCAGCACCGGCTACTACGACTACAACACGCCGCTCCAGGTCGACATCCCGGGCATCGAGAACTTCCAGGGCCAGGTCATCCACCCCCAGTTCTGGCCCGAGAAGCTAGACTACACCAATAAGGAGATCGTCATCATCGGCAGCGGCGCCACCGCCGTCACGCTCCTCCCCAGCCTCGCGGAGAAGGCTTCGCACGTAACCATGTTGCAGCGCAGCCCCGGATATATCCTCAACCAGCCGGCGGTGGACCCGATGGGCGTGTGGTTCCACAGGTTCCTGCCCTCGTGGCTGGCGTACAAGCTGGTGCGCTGGAAGTTCCTGGTGATACCTTTCCTCTTCTTCAAGTTCTGCCGCGCCTGGCCCAAGCTGGCGCGGGCGATACTGCGTCACCGCACCAAGGGCGAGCTGCCTTCGGGCATACCGCACGACCCCCACTTCGAGCCCAGCTACAACCCGTGGGAGCAGCGCCTGTGCGTGTGCCCGGACGGCGACTTCTACAAGGCCCTGCGCAGCGGCAAGGCCAACCTCGTCACCGACAAGATCACCCGCGTCACCGAGAAGGCCATCCACACCCGCGATGGCACCGTCCTGACCCCGGACATCATAATCACCGCCACCGGCCTCAAGATCCAGATCGCCGGCGGCGCCGTCCTCAAGGTCGACAACAAGGTCATGAACATCCCCGACAGGATGCTCTGGAAGGGCGTCATGATGTCCGACATCCCCAACCTCGCCACCGTCATCGGCTACACCAACGCCAGCTGGACCCTCGGCGCCGACGCCACCGCCCTCTCCGTCTGCCGGCTGTACAAGCTCATGCGCCAGAAGGGTGTCACCTCCGCCACCCCGCGCTGCCCCGACCCGGAAAATCTGGACATCACCAGCGTGCTGAACCTCAGCTCGACGTACGTCGAGAGGGGTAAGTCCGATCTGCCCAAGGCCGCCCTCCAGTCTCCTTGGCAACCCAGGGCTACGTATTTCACCGACTTGTGGCAAGCTAAGCACGGGGACATCGAGGAGAGCCTGCAATTCACTTGAACCAAAAACAACAAACTTCATTATTTTTTGTTTTTAGAGAAGAAAACCAAGATGTGATGATGATGGTAGATCAGGTTGTCCATATACGATGCTAGGAGGACAACGATCGGCGTATAGAGGATGCATATACCTTTTGACATATCTGTACTCTTTTCGACACTCGAGAGAGTGTTTTTTTTTGTTTGTTTATAATTTTCTTTGGGTTCATTAGGTTAATCAGGCTACAAGACCAAGATATAATGTGAAAGATTGATAAACCCACAGACTCTCTCCAAAGAACAGTCCATGTTTTAATACTCGTTTGTTAACCCTGGAGGCGCTCATATACTAGACCCACGTTTTCAATTCCCGACCCTGAGAGGCGTAATAATTAAGGTTTTATTTAAGCCTTGTGCCGTTGCGGTGCTTGTTGAAGGGATTGCTGCGCATTTGGCAACTGCCGAAACTTAATTGCCCTTCTCGCGGAAAAAGTTCCTAATGAGTGGAATTATGCGAGTGCCTACCCCATATTTCCGCAATTTGAATTTGGGCTCGGTGCATGGGATGCTAGACTTGGCATCTTTGTACATGTGCACCGTGCGGGTCCCTCCCCGACATCAGGTAAAGTATCTGAAGTTGATGCTCTTGTCCCCGTTTTCCAGCTTCGAGGTGTCGACGTCTTTCGAGGTCAGTTTCACGCCCATGATCTTGTCCCGCCTCCGGTTTTCGTATTTCATCCACAGCCCGAGACCCATGATGCTGCTTATGGCGACCACGTTGCAGCAGCAGGTCGCGATGAGCATCGGGATATACTTCGGCGCGTACCTGAGTTTGATGTTAGATAGATGAAACCATAGAGAATTGCTAAGCAAAGGTTTGGACCGTGCTTGTCGGGAGCGGTGGGTGGTTGTTGCAGAGGCCAAACCTACTCTCTTCTGAAGGTTGCAGCGGGAAGAATGCCGCTGAAGTTTCCTAATCCCACCAAAAGACCAGTAGTAGCAGCTCTAGATGTCTCGTCAAGCTATAGAAGTGTCAGCTGGATATTCTTGTGAGAATGGCAGCTAGACCGCTCACGTTATTGTTATTATGCCAGGACTGAACCAGAACCGAGGGGACGTAAGCGCCACTAGCCATGAGAAAGCAAGCGAAATAAGCTACCCCTATTTGAGCTTCGGTATCAATAGCAATGAGAATCAGCATGCCCACAAGAGAGAGCACCAGAGAGAATGTTACGTGGAACGTTCGTTCGCGGAAGTAGTCCGAAGACCGCGCTATGCACAACAGTACGACGAAGCCAACGGCGTTCGGCGCCACCGTGTACAGATTGGTTTTGACAACCTATTGAATTTTTCTTGATTTAGCTCCATGAACAAGACCTTCAACTGATGGTGCACTAACCGAGTAACCTAGTCTCCTCACCAGCTGCGGTAGGAAATTCGACGTAGCTGCAAATGCATCCGCATAGGTCAGGCAAATTATCACCCAGGCGGCGAACTTGGGGTCCTTCCAGGTTTGGAAACAAGCTTTGAAGCTAAATTTGACGTCGACTTTGTTCGACGAATCTCTGAGCGCCCTCGCTAGGCCCGCCGCTTTCTGGGCGTCGTTCAGGAACCAAGCGGTAGCCGGGGTCGCCGGCAGCCAGAAATAAGCGATCACGGCTACGATAACCGTGAGCGCGCCCTCTATCAGCATGAGGTACTGCCACCCGTGGAGGCCCGACTCGATCTGAAAGACACCAAATGATAAGAGGCCCGAGAAGGCGGCGGCAAGAAGTGCGGATCCAAGAAAGAGGGCGATGCGGAAGCCCAGCTCGTTCCGTCTGTAGAATAGCGTGAAATACCAGACGACGCCTGCGAAGAACCCAGCCTCGCATGCTATAACACGGTTGACGGTCAGTTAGCTGTTTATCTAGCCAAGCGATATCGAAACGTACCTCCTAGAAGCAGTCTTAGAGTCAGTATGCCGGCAAAGTTAACGGTTGCAGCCTGCAGGAGCGAGACCGATCCCCATATAAACATCAAGGTAGGCAGGACGAGACGAGCCGAGAACTTTTTAGTCAACATATTCAAAGGAAGATCTAGTAGTCCAAAAGGGATGTAAAATAGCAGAATGAGGAGACTATACTGCTCCCCCACGAAATTGAGATCATCCTCTATTCCGTCTGTTTGGGCGTTCGATATGTTGCTGCGGTCTACAGCGTTGAACTGGCATTTATATCAGCATCACGCCACCACAGTGCATGATAAATGTCTGATCGAAAGGAGAGGCTTTTGGAAACACTCCAAAAAAGGATTGTTGAACGACCGACGGTGTGGATGCAATACTCTCTGAACGATAAAGAAGGAAACAGTCGAGCCTCATACAAAGTACATCAAGCTCAGAAACGGCAGAAGCACAAAGTCCAATCTGCGGACTGCAAGCGGTCAGCCCTATCACTTCGACGGTTTGAATTTTGATGAGTACCATATGACCGCTCGGCCTCGACGTCGATCTCTATGGAAGCTCCATCGTCAATTTTGAAATTCCTTTCAACGTCTACCCGGGTTTCATCGTTGAGTATATTCTCTTGGACAGCTAGTGTAGGGTTTGTCATTATTGGGCTTTGGAACAAAAGAAGCACGGGAGACTCTGTGCAAGCACTTTGTGAACAGCAAAAAGTCAACCTCCTCCCGAGTGCGGGCTTGAAGGACTTGAAATATATATTTTCAGGACGCCATCCGTTCGAGGATTGTGGTGGAGGCTTCAAGGGCTGATGTGGGCGTTGACGATCGTTCCCTTATCGTAACACGATCACAGGCCCTCAAGCCGTGCGAGGATGCCAGTAGCGGTGGGTGCATGCCGGCGAGCTTTTGCGGGGCAGCATTCAGACGCCCGGTTATCAACCTTCCCAAGACAGTATGGGGCATTCCTCATGCAACAACAGCACACACAAGGCTGTTTCTCAGGTGCAGACGGAATTGAAATGGCCAGAGTACGAGAGGGGCGTCTTGCTTTCTCGGATAGTCTTCGGAGTGTATAGGATAACGTTGGTTGTCAATATTCATGGGGGGAAGGGGAATAATGGGAAGGTAGGAGGAGTGGAGGACTATTCTACTAGAATACTATTATTAATTGGATCAAGCTTTCTTGATCGCGGCGTCGGACGAAGAAACGCCCCGGGGCAGCTGGGCACCACGTACTTCGGTGGGGCGCGGGGGGGGGGACGGCGCCGGGGGTCACCAGTCGGCTGAGCTAT
>JANIPN010233202.1:0-15890 GCA_027478595.1 Erythroxylum anguifugum | reverse complement strand
GCTTTTTTGATGTGATAACTTTGGGTTTCCATGTGATAATATCTAAGCTTGTTATTCTTCTTTTTCGTTTTCTGCTGGTTATAAGGTAACTGAAATGGATGATCTGGAAGTGAAAAGTATTGATATTTTTTTTAATAGTTTGGAAAGGATTTTGTGTATGGTTACTATGAATGTAATTTACGCTTGCGGGTTGAATCAGTAAAGGAAAAAATAGAATAAGTCTCAATTTTGAGTTGCTACAATACTTGAATTTTAGGCAACACATGTTCTACTTCATGGTATTTAGGTTGATGATAAGGTTTAGTGGAATATTCTCGAGGTTTAGAATTCAAAGAAGTGTCTTTGTAAATACTGTTTGTCTTTTTGTGTTTTCTACTTGAATAACTAAATCATTGCAGAAAAAGGTTCCCTCTTTGCGTTCTCTGTTCTTACGGTTGTCGTGCTGATTTCAGCTTGTGCATCGAAAAAGTATCATGATCTTTTGTTCCTTGTTCCTGTTCCTATCGTTTTTTTGTAGTAGGTCCATTTATTGTTCTTTGAAAGATTTCCAACTCTTTCATATGTATGCTTGTGGGGACTATCCTTTGTTGACAGTTCATGGGTTTCTTGAACTTAGGATGATTGTGTAAGTTGAAGTGACACTTGTGGTTGGACCTTAACATATCAAGATGTCAACTACAACTACATCTGGTGTATCAACTGGTGCTCCAAAGGTCTCCATGTTTGCTTCAAAATCTGGATTTGTTATACCCAAGAACAAGCTTTCAGGGTCCTTGGTTCCTATCTATAAAGGAGGGAAAGGAAATGATGCAGCTAGTGAAGAAAGTAAGAAGAGTGGGAGGAAAACAAAATGGGGCCATGATCTAACGCAAGATGCAGCTGTTAAAAAGGGGAAGGTTTTGGCTTATCAGGTAAACTGGGAATTCTTGGTAAATGAGTGAGTCGTTTTTTGGGTTTCCATATGTATTACAGGCTTTTTGCATGAAAAAGCGTCAATTTCCATCTAAAAGTTAAGATCTTACAGTGCATTTTTTGTTTGTTTTAATTTGTTATTTAAAAATTAACATTTCAATTTCTAAGTGGGTTGGAGGCATTTATGGCCCTAGTTTGGTGAGGAAGAAGAAATATATTTCTCACTGAAGACAACCAAATGATTCCCTTTTCCCATTGGGTGCTAAAATGCCAGTCTTCCTTGTGAATGGCTCACATGGAAGCTTCCCCTTCCAGGTGCCACTAAGTGATATACAATTTTGGGCAGACACGACTGGATCAAATAAATCAACAGCTAAAATCTGGAAGTCTAGAGCAAATGGGCAGTCAAGATTCAGAAGTGCAAGATCAGCATGGAGATCCCGAGTGTTCTAAGTCAGAAACTGTCCATAAGGTAGGTGATTATGTAATTTGTTTTTCCAACTAGGAATTTGTTTGTTTTGAGGTGCTTATTAAAATTTGTTGGTGTAGAATGCAGGAATTTTGGAACTTGAGAAGCATGAAGTAATAGGTTTGTGTTTTATTCTCTCTTCATTTTATTTATGCATCATATTTATTTTTACTTGTGATTTCCCTTCATCGTCCAGGTGAGATACTTAAACTGAACCCAAGCTACAAAGCTCCACCTGATTATAAACCTTTGATGAAGGAAGCCAGAGTACCTATTCCTGTGAGTAAAGTTTTCATGACTTGGTTATCTCAGCTTTTCTAGTTCTTCAATTGCGTTGCTGAAACAATGGTATTTGTTGTTTCGAAATGCCTGGGGGTCCACTAAACATTACGTGATTCCATAAAATTTTACTGAGGAATATAACTATTCAGCTTCTCATTATGCTTGGTTATTTCATGAAATGAGGATTAAGACTTTGGGTGACAAGGTTTAATAAAGTGCAGTTTGAAGTTGATATCTGGTTGCTATCTTGGCTCATGCTTAGGGTATATTGGGTCTGAAGAACCCAGTCAATGCTAATTGATAGTGCTAGCATGTTACGTACCATCTATAGTGCATTATTTATCTATGAAAACATATCTCAGTTCACTGGTAAGGAGTAAACTGTAGGCTAAATTGGGAACATTTTACTGTATGGAACTTTCTAATAGGCGCTAGGTTTTGAATTAGTTACATATGCTGCTCAGTGCAAGTACATAAATTAACTTTTATCTTTGAACTCCTTATTTGGTCTCTATCTTGTTTATAACATATCATATCAAATTGCCTAGCTATTACATCTCTCTTAACCCCTTCGTTTGGATTTGCTGCAAGTAGTTACTAATGCATTTATGGTATATGCTTCCTCATCAGGTCAAAGAATATCCTGGATACAATTTTCTCGGTCTAATATTCGGTTCTCAAAGTGAGAGTCAAAAGCGCTTGGAAAGTGTAAGTCGTTTGGTCGATAAAAGTGTAATGTTGTTGCTAAACAGAAAGAAAAGCAAATAACTGATGGAAAGAAGGCATTTAGGCGTTCTAGTATTGCTTGGAAAGTTTTGAGTGAATTTCATTATTATTTTTATTTTCTGAACTAGGAGACTGGAGCCAAAATACAAGTTTATGGTATCAAAGCAAACACTGGAGAGAAGGTATTGTATTGACTGATATTACTCTCTCAAAGATGATTTTGCATGTATTTCTTTGATTTGCCATTCACCTCTCCTGATTCTTTCCATATCTACTACATATTGCCTTATCTTGTTTTTACCATGTCTAAGTATAAATCTAGATGACATTCTTATTTGGAAACTTGCTCTCCCAGATAGAAATTTCTCCATCTAAAGAGAATGAAATTAGGAGCGGTTATGAAGATCTAAACATTCATGTATCAGCTGATGCATTTGAGAAAGTTGATGCAGCGGTTAGTCTAATTGAATCGCTACTCTCCTCCGTCTTGGTGAGTTTTTACTTGTAAGGTCAAAGCTAATTTATTTGTTGTTAGTCCTTTACAGATACAGCTTGCTTGGACAGTATATTTTCTTCTGTATGTGTGCATCTTTTATGGTTGTTTTGGTAAGTACACCCATTTCCTCTTCTAGTAAGTTGACCTTGGTTATTCTGTTTGTAGGAAAATCTAGCAGCCGGAGATAATGCATCTGCTGACAATCAAAATAAAGAGGCATCTACTACTGCTACTACTGCTGTAAACACTGGTGTTATAAACAGTGGAGAGGTGCAGCCAGTGCCTGGTCCAACACAAAATCCTCAACAAGGCCAGTTCCATTACCAGGGCCTCTGGTTCCCACCAGGCACAACTCAATCCCAACTACATCCTCCTGGCTTCATCACTCCACAGAACTCTCTTGGACCAACATCGAACAATCCTCTGCAAGTAAATTCTTCTGCCTTTAATCCCTCTGGCTTGCCTTCATTGTTTGGACCTCGACCTGTTTCAACCTCTGCGTCTAATTCAACTCTTCAAACTTCATCTCTGGTTCATTCCTCAGTTGAATTATTGGGAAACCCATACCCATCACAAAATTTTCCCGTACCATCTCAGCCTGCATCTGCTCAGGCTAATAATTCTACTCCACTTCCTTTGACTGTCAACCAACCCCTACAAACCGGCATATTGCCTGTTTCAAGGCCATTGATGCCATCCTTAATTCATCCTACACCGAATTTTCTACCAAATCTTCAACCTGGGATGTCACCGAATCCTGTTGGGAGTTCATCTGCGTGGTCTGGTGGCAGTGTTGCACCAACTTTGAGTGCTGTTAACATGGGGCAGACACCCAATAAAATAGTTCCCTTGCAGGGTCAACAGTCTGTGGTCCCACCACCAGTTTTTCCTTCCTCTGCTCGGCCATCAAATGTTCAACCTGGCCTAGTGCCTCCCCAGTCATCTAACGTTCCTTTAAGCCACCCTAATACTGCCACAAATTTTGCTCCTGTTCCACATGCCCAAGTTGGGACTTCCTTGGATAATACATTCATGGGTGTTGCAGGCCTACCAAATTCAAACCCCATTCAGGGATTCAGACCAACTCCATTACCTGTAACATCCTCATCACAGCCAATGCTTCACTCAGGAATAGGTTCTTTTTCTGCAAATCGAGCAAATTTTACTCCCATAAGACCACTTACAGTGACTCCTAGGGTGCAGCATTCACGAGCTGGTGAGTTTACATTCCAAAGTCATCATTCTCAGGATTCAACCTCTCATTTGGTTCCTAGGCTGAGCAGTCAGCCTGCAGCCCAGAGTTCTGCAATTTCTAGACCAGCAGCTCGAACACTAGTTCCACAAGCAGCATTGTTTCCTTCACCATCTCCCAATGCAGCCTCTCAACCTGGCATGCACCTGTTGGCAAGGCCTCAGATCAGCAACCAGATAGGCCAAGCTCATCCTCGCATGTCTGCTGTACCATTTCCTGGGAGCTCAGTTCCACCTAGACTTCCAACATTTCCAAATCCTCCAGTTGCGTCCCCAAATGCAGTTCCACAGATGGGATCTCGGAACTTTAATCTTGGTCCTCAGTTCTCCAATTTGTCTAGTCCTTTCCCTTCTAGACCAGGAAATTTATTGCAACCTCACCATAGTTTTCAAGCACATTCAAGTTGGCGTGGAAACGTTTCGACTCATCAATTCAATAACAATCCGAATTTAGGATCTGGAGTTGCGGCTTCTGGTTTAGGTGTACCTCAAATTTATGATCCATTCTCACCCACTTCTGTATCTGTTGCACCTCAACAGCAGGGAGGTCATATTGGAAAGGGAGGAAGACAGGAAAATGATCCTGAGTACGAAGATTTGATGGCTTCTGTTGGAGTAAAATGAACTTAGCTTAAGTTGTACTTCCTCAGATTAACAAAATTAAGCTGGCTTTGTTTTCAGGAAGGAAATATACTTTCTACAGGATTCTGTACTTGTAGCAATTCTCATTTTGATATCTGATGTCTTCTATGCAATTTCCATAGTGTGAAGAAAGACCTTTTGGTTAGAACAGATGCCCCCAGATTAGTGATTTTCAATGTAATGCTAAGGAAGATTGATCAAAAGCAAGTTGGAACTGAGCATCATAGTTAGTTTTCCATGAATTCAGTGACTATGATACTTATTTTCCGTTTTTGCTTCTGATTTTCCGCTTCAGTTAAGCATCACAATTCTTAACTTATTGAATCCTTTGGAGTTGATGTATGAATGTTGGATAACCACGCCAAAAGCAACTGGATCTTTCTGTACCATCTGTTCTTTTCAGTATATTAGGCAAAAAGATAATATATATATATATATATCTACAAACACTTACCATTCAGTAATTGAGTCTATTTGGATTAATTCTCAAAGATAGAAGAGGGCTATAAAGATCCCGTGTCATTTCACAGTTTATAATTATGGGTTTAACCGTATCAAAACTTTAAAGAAGAAAATTTGCATCAGTACAAAGAGACTAAACTGGAATCAGCCTTCAAAGACTCAAAATTGAAAATGCAAATTATATCTGATTCAAATAACAAAAGAAGTCCCTTTAATTAAGATTCACTTGCACTGGATTCAGATCAACAGCATGTTCAACGTTCATAGTTATCATATGTACAGGTGAGACTTTATAGTACCACATACAGAAGTTGTGGATAACTTTCTAGTCAGTACTCTATATGGAAGGACCAGATCTAAGCACCCTTTCCAGTTTTTCAGCCTTCATGTAATCCTTTTCGGAGAGAGGTCCAGCTGGAAACGCTGTGATCTCCACAAGAAGGTGTGGGGTTGGGAGTTCGTCAAATAGAGCTCTTACATTGTTGCAGCACACACTTTCACCATGAGCACTCTCCCTTCTAATTTGACATCCCTACAAAACATTTTTCAAGAAATTCATAAACAATTTCGTTTGAAGTAGGCTCCGTCAGAAGAAGGAAGAGAAATCAGATTGCTAACGTAATTTTCTCAGGTTCTAATTACCTTGTGGGATGTGGCATCTGTAAAATGATCATCATCAGACAGTAAAGATGTAATTGCTTTAAGAAGACGCCGCCCTTCAGATTTCGAAGGCACCCTGTAGTTCCTCTTAAGTGTACCCTTTGTCGTTGGATGCCATTTACTCACCAGTTTCCTTCTGTCAGCTGCTTCCTTGTCTGCTGAAACATAAGCACAAATTATAACCTTGACAAAGCGAAAATTCTCAACATCTTTGACGCAACAATAAGAAAACTAAATGGGTCTTAAGTTTCCAAACCATAGATGACCAAGTCATTGAAATCCTGCAACTCACCCGCATGAAGCCGGAACTGCTAATTGCTGGCATATTGAGAATGCTCATTGAATGAGCAATTCAATAAAAGATATTGGATCTAATCCACATTAATACATTGATTCGACCTGAGATATTGGAACAAATTCGATAACGGATATAAAAATCTTGTTCAGGATTTTCGAGACCTTTAAAATCCTTATTTACATTGGCTCCTTGCACAGTGAAGCATCAGAGGGAAACTCATTTTCAAGTATTAAACTTCCTATTTGCTATCTGTAACCAGAAAACATGAACCTACGATATTGCAGAGGTCAAAAATTGAAATGCTCTTCTAATTTATCTCCATCACAAGTTTCTGAATCTTCAAAACTTCTCCACATCCATGCCCAATAACGAATGGTTCTAAACTTCCAATCCTTAACAACTACGACCAAACAGAAAAATGCACAAATTACATCTTCTCAGTCATTGAGATGCAAAGAAAGGAATCGGATAAAACCTGGTTTGCCTTGAATGTTCTCAAGCCACTTAGAGAAACCCAAATCACCAGATTCAACAGCAACACCACCAACACCATCCATATCTGAAACAAATTAAACAATCAGAAAAGCTCCTCTTTTCTTTTCTTGTCTTTCGAATCTCTCACACAAAAAGAAGTAAACAAACCAAGAAAACAAAGAACAAGAGCAAACCCATCAAAGTAAAGGGGTACCTGAGACAAGCGGATTGGCCTTTGAACCAGCCAAACCAGCCTTCAAGAGTGCATAGAAGATGCAAAGCCTACCAGCCCACAAAATTGGAGCTTCAAGCAAGGAAGCATGGATTGAAGTAGCATTTGCAGTTCGGGAAGTGAAAGATCTAGTCTTTCTGGGGAAGAATAAACCTTTAAGAGCTTTTGTTGGGTGGTCTGTGGAAAAAGTGGGTAAAAGGGATTTGGGAAGTAAAGGGTGTTCGATGGATCTAAGAGTTCTGTAATGAGAAGGCAATGTGTTAATGGCATATACAAGAGAGACCAGCATCTCTTAACATGAACAAGAGAAAAATGGTGGAGCTTTAGATTTTCACTTCGAGAGAGGAGTGTGGCTGATACTAGCCTTGTTGACTCTATTTAATTTGGTAAATTTAAAATAATTTTAAAATTCCACTAAAATAAATAAAAACCACTTGATACAAAAAAACACTTACAAATTTATAAAATCTATTTTAGGTCAATTATCTGACAAAATAACTGCTCAAAATTTATCAGATTCAATTATAGTGAAGCTTATTGTCTTTTTACTCCTTGATCATCCTCTTTGAAAGTGAGATGCATTACAATCCAATCCATCTCTGTAATGGTCAAATTATTGGTGAGGTTGACCTTATCCAATGTTGATAAGATAACAAAATATCTCAATAGCTGTTTGCAGGGAGCCAGGGACTACACAACTTTTCACATCACAAAGCTTCTGTTTACAAAAAAGCAATGAACTTTATTCATCTCTAACTCTTCTTTTCATTTTCCTATATTCACATATACAAGAGTGGAATGTTCCTTTACATTAAAAAAGTCTATCATACAGAAGAACATTCGTAATTATCAAGAAGACTAAGCTTCAAAGTTGAGGGTCCTGCAAGTACTACTAGAAAGCTGTCACCAAGAATGAGGATGCTCGTCTATATCTTAACAAAACGAACATCGTTTTGACCAAAACCAGTTCCGCAAGCGGGGCATTTTCTATGTCGGATCTCTAAGTTCCTCTGGATACAGGGATTGCAGAAAAGATGGTAGCACTTCACAATGACAACCTGACACGTATATTGAAACAGAGCTCCGAATAAGATCATTTTAGTCCAGAGACGAAACATAAGGAGATATGAAATCAGTTCGTGCAACTAACCTCCTTTGGTCGGTCGGAGCACACGCTGCATTTGAGCATACTTTTGTATTCGTTTATCTCATCCTGGAGTCGTTGTATTGCAGCCTCCCCAGTCTGGGCAGTCATCTCTGCAAACTTGTTATTTAGTTCCTCAAGCTCCTCCTCCATCTTATGTCTCTCACTTCTGAATTAAGAGGCAAATCCCTTCATCAGTTATATTATTAACTCAAGATCTTGATTCTCAGACGGTGAAAAGAGAGAGAGAACAGCACAGTAGTCAGATAAAAACCAAAGTTGATGTGATAGACCATAGGAGCCAAATCATTGTTCTCGTGCATATTTGACAAGTTGACAGAAGCCTACCTCTCAGTCTCCAACTCCATTTGTGCTTCAGTTATCTCCTTTTGGATCTGTTCATACTCCTTCTCTGAAGAAGCACCGGCAGATTTTAGCCACTTCAATTCCTTCTCGGCATCCATCAATTCCCATCGTGTACTTTCAAGGTTGATTGCAAGATGTCTGTCTTCTTCAGTAGATCGAATAGCCTCAGCTAGACAAACTTTCATCTGCAGAAACACAACCGTCAGTTAATAAGAGAAGTGGAAATTTCTCTTTCGATGTATCAAAAATGAGATGTGAAAATTATCAACCTGCCCCTCACAATGGGCAATCCTCATTTTCAAAGATTCAACGGATGCATTAATTTGTTGAAGTTGTTTTGCTAGGGCTTGTTTCTCAGACACTAGAATGCTTTCTGCTTGCTTCATCTTCACGCTCTCAGAAACAAGCTGCATTGTGACACCTCTGACTAGTTAGACACACAAAGGCAATTCCCTTGGGCAATCAACCAATCAATCACCAAAGATAACCATATATAGACCTTAATATTGTGTTCATCCCTCTCAGTAATTTGCTGTAAAAGATGTTGATTTTGTGTCTGCATATCTTCATATGCTTGACCAATGGTCTGCAAAAGCAAGCATTCAGAAACAAGTAGGGATGGGCAAATGCAGGGATAAGGAAAGAGACTTAACAACAGAGAAGTACCGAACTATGTTAGTTAAATTATATGGAACAAACTCCTAACAGACCTCAATTTCAGAAATATACGCCTCAGCCTCCCGATCTTTACCTCTAATAGCTTCAGTGAGCTCAAGAACACCTCTGCGGGACATAGTGGTCAATATCTTTTGCACAAAATATATTTACCGTGGAAGGGGGACGGGGGAACTACACTGAATCATGCAAAACAGCAACATTGTAAAGGAACTAGATATTACCATCCTGTCATAAGCTCTATGAATACTTCCAGGCATCTAAAAATGTGCAAGCAAGGGTATAATAAATAAACTCCCATACTGTTCAGCCCTTCTCTTGGTTGAATCTCGCTTCCCAAATGCTTTAGTTGGTGCTTTTAACTTCTATGGGATAGCTATGCATCACAATTGATAAAAAAAAAATTTGTATTATAGCTAGGGTCACATGTCATATATAAGGAGCTCAGCTAAACAGAATTAAGCTAATAGATAACGAAAGCTACCTTATAACAGTGCCACTCAGGAGAATAAATCACAGGTATAGATAATTTAGATAATTAAAAATTAACCAGCTCATAAATGAACTGGTATTTTTAGTGTGCCTACATTAGTAAGAACTGAAACTAGATACGTAGAGTATCAAGGTGAAAAGAAAGAGGTCATTCATGCAAACACATGAATCGAAACACTTTAGGCAAAGAATCCAAGGAAACAAGGAAATATCTTGATATTGATGCTGTAATTCTGACAAAGAAATGCAAGCTACTCTTATCATAAGTTGAATTATTCATAGATTTTCAAAAGATGCTTGAACAATAAGACCAACCGTTCAGAAGTTTCCAGTTCGCTCCTCAATTGAGCTATTTCAGCTTCAGCAGCAGACAGCCTATCTTGGCAAGCAGCTTCAGCTTCATTAGCAGCTCGAACTCTTAACTCTAGACTATGTTCATCCAATGCATTCCTCAGGACCTCAGCTTGACCATTAGCCCTACGCTCAGATTCTTTTATCTCCAGCAGATCTCTGCACAAAATAATTGGATGAGAAGATTGAAAGGACCCTGAGCACATAGAAGAAAAGGCCAATTTTATGACATTCTCACACAGAATCACCTTGTAAGAAGTTTAATTTGCAAATACTATGATTAATCATTCATTTACTTCAACTATGAAGCTACATATTGTACTTTGGTTGGAGTATAACTGGGTAAGGACCTCTTTAGTCTCCCTTAGTAGTATATACATATAAATAACAAAATTTATTTGGCTGCAACGCTAAAGCAAGTTTTTGGGGGAAAAAAAACAAATTAGTGAAAGATTGCAAACATTTGCACCACAGGCGTATCCCCAAAGGATTATCAGCTTCAGGAAAGATTTCCACAGGACAACGCTTCTCTGATAATGTACCTGTTGTCCTAAATTTGCTGCCCATACATGTCCAAAACTGATTCTAATTCCAGTTTTTCCTTCTGCAACTCCTCAACCTGAAACAGATTCACACTCGGGTTAACAACTCTAGTCAAACTAATCACATCTTGATACCAAATAGATGAAAAGAAAAGGAGTAAATATAAGAATAAGAGAATTTGTACACACTGGTCATTTGTGTCCCTAGTCATACGATTAATCTCCAGAAAAGAAGAATTCAAAACCCATCTTTAACATTACCCATACACATTGACATAGAAATCTGATGAATAATAGTATACGGCCATTATCAATTCTTGATGCTAAGAAAAGGCACAGAAGTAGAAGAAAATTCAAGTAATCAAATCATCAACACAGACTTTGAATGTTTAAGTTTAATAGATCAATGGCCAAAACGAAAATTAAAATTAAAATAACATACTATGTCAGATGCAAAAAATATAGAAAAGAACTAACCAGAACCTCCAGAGATTTGATCTCCACTAGTTGTTTAGAGCATATACCTGCTAAGTGTTTTTGCTCATGTGTCTGCATAAACAAGACAGTTTGTAAACTTTACAGAACAAGATCTTAACAACTGAGACAAACAGTTAGCATAGGCATATCCGATCTATCCTTAAGATAATAACAAGAACATAAATTTAGAAATATCAAGTAATCTATTTTTGAAGATCCACAAACTGTGGTACAAGTAATTACTAATTTGAAAAACCTTTCTGTTCAACTATGAACAACCCATATATAGTTACATTGAACAATTAAATGAAACTACAAGTACCATAGTTTGGTTGCAACTTTAGAAAAAAAGTTTAGAAAAGCAAAATCATGCAAAGAGTTGTATAACAAGAAGTCGTATTTGAAATTATAACAACAATAAAGGAGACTCGTGCAACACAAGAACACAAGTGAATTTGTTAGGAAGATATATAGAAAATTGAGGATTTCATCTTTAGTTCTAACTAATCCTGGTCAAAATTAGACGTGTCCATTTATATCCACTCCCTCATTTTCTGCACTACGCAGTCACTGCTAAATAAATTGAAACCTATGACTTTGTTCTACCCCTGATCAAAATATGACCAAAACAACCAACAAAAACAAGGAAAAGGGAACCTTCTCATCCAGCAAGGTTTTTAATGATTGAGATTTATCATGCAATGAAAGTGCTTCATGCGCAGTCTGTTTCCAGCGATTCAACTGTGCTTCCATCATGCTCAACTCTTTAGATAAAGCTGAGGCCATCACACGGAATTCTTCTTTTATATCCTTTCTCCCTGATTTATACAACAATTTAGTTGTTTAAGTTCCATAATATTACTGCAAGAAAATCTAATGCTTTCTCATTCAACCTGAATCCTGGATAGCCTCTTCCATTTTGATTTCAAGATCATTTTTTTCCTTGATACACTTCTGCAACTGGAGCTCAAGCTCTTCAATTCTGGATGAAGAACCGTCATTGGCATTTCTTGCAGCATCTACTGATTCCAATCTTGCATTGACTTCCTTCTCCCTTCTCGTTAGAAAAGGCCTTTCAGCCTGAAATGATTGTTTTACAGAAATCATAAATCAAAGTAGAAGTAGAAACAGAAACAACAATACTGAACTGTCTAAACAACCTGCAAAGAATCAGCCAATCTTTTGTATCTTTCAAGTTCTGCATTCCAGTGTTGAAGCTGATCATTCACCAAACTGTAGAGACGTGAGGAGTGCACATGTTTATTGTCCATCAGCTGATTCTGTGCACACATCAACAAAAATCATTGTTTTAAATATAAAAAATGAAGTACATACGGACGCCTGCTCAACAGAATCGTCTATTACAAGTTAAATGCAAATATAGCAAACCTGAAGGTACTCTAATTCTTTTGACAAGATCATATTTTCCTCCTGCGCATCTTGAAGCTCTGAAAGGCGATCAGCAGCTAGTATCTACAAATTTTTTTGAATATGGGAGCCTTAGTTACAGAGAAAGAGGTTGGGCACAATCAATAAATATTACTACCTTCGCTTCCTCAATGGAATCCCTTAATTCCCGGAAACCCTTGGACCTATCTGTATGCTTTTCAGGTGACAAGCTCCCATTGGCAGCACTTGGAGCAGGAGTATGTCTTGCAGCTGCTGCATCCTTTTGCATTTTCAAGTCAACCAGTTTTCTTCTGGTTTCTTCAAGCTCACCCATAATTTCTTCCAACTCGACTTTAAGCATAATGTAAAAAAATAAGCATTCAGCACACATTATAATGTACCAACACCTAAAACCCAGCAAAATATCAGTATACAACAAGCAATTTCCAGCATACGTCAGTACCTGCTAGTTGTTTAATCTCAGATTGACTTTCTGAATGGTTGTTTATATATGTCTGAATCTGATCAGAGTACTCCTTATGCTTCAAATGCAGAACATCAATCACGTCATGAAGATTCTTTGCCTCCTCTTTCATCATAACATCTATCCTAGACAACTGGATGATGGCATCTGATACTCATAGATAATATAGCAAATAGCAAATGGCAAACAAACAAGAATTCATAAATAAAGTATTTTTACAAAACACAATAAGGAAAATTGCTGACTATCAAGTTGCACTACAGATCAAACTTCTCCCCTAACCTTCAGCAGATTGATTTCCAAGTAAGGCCTGAGCTATGCTCTCAGTTTTGGCCCTCTGAGCTTCAATACTACCTTCCAAAGACTTCATCAACCCCATAGTAGAAGAGCGGCGTGCAGCAAGCACTTCTTCCACATATCTAACAATATGATCATTTCCACCACTTGGAATGGAATCTGTTCCTAGCAATCTACAGAGAAACATCTCCTCGGGAGGACACACAGGAATTGAACCTAAAAAGATGATTAAATCAATCTATCATGCAAAATCATTATACACATACAACCTTGTACAAAAAAAAAAGACACGACTTGCTACCTCCATGATAATCTGAGTGATCTAATCTTTGCAAATCATCTTTGCCTCTTCCAGCAAGTACTCCAAATAGCACCAAATCATCATCCAACTACAAAACAAAATGCAGTAGAGGCACACAAATTAACCAACATAATAAAAAAAACCCACTTAAACACAAATTAACAATGACTTGGCATTTTAGGAACAACAAACAAAAGGGTACCTGATTCCAGAGCCGGTTGACTGCAATCAAGAAGTCATCATAAGAAGACTGTTTAGCTTTTAGTTCATTGATTTTAGCTTCAATCTCGTGCATTTCATGCTTCTGCTTTTCTAACTGCTGTATCAGCTTCTGGTTTTCACGCTGAAGACCAGCAAGGTCGACCTGAAGTACATGCCCCAATAATTAACACGATAATTTTTAAAACCATAGTGATAAAGCAAGAATTTTTAGTCAACCCACATTCACATTTCATCCAATTAGTCGCGAAAAGTAAACGATCTCGACACAACATAATACACAAAGAAAACCCTAAATTTCAAATGCAGTTAAAGTAAGCGATAAATTCCACTTATCAACAACCAAATGCTGAAAACAAAACGAAAAATAAACACCAGAGAGAGATAGAGAGAGAGAGATGGTTACTGATTGGTTGGTGTTCGCCAAAGAAGTTGGGGAAGAGCGGGCCATGGCAGAGGCGGCAGTTGCTGTGACGGTGGGAGAGTTCAAGTGAGGCCTTTTCTTCTGTGGCTCATCATCAGAATCCGTGTTTTCCATTTCATTCAAAGATCATGTAATGCTAATGCTAATCTACGCCATTGTTTTGAGTTCCTGTGCGAAGCGAACCAAATTCCAAACCCTAAGGAAGAGAAACAAATTGAGAATTTGATTTCACTGAACTGGCTGAAGGAGACGAGTGTGAGAACTGACAACGGCGTCGTTAATAGCTTACACGACAGCGTTAATAGTTGAATGGAAACGGGGAGTGAGATGTGCTTTTCATAGGGTTTTCTACTACTAATTTTATAAATTGAATACCGTAAAAATCTTAAACCGATAAATATTTTGGATTTGGTTTTTAAAATATTAACATTTGTAATTAGACATGTACTTAAATCGATATTATTTTAATTAACAATCAAAGTGTGAACTGTACAAGTTAACAATAGATGACAGCTTGGTTTGAGTTTAGTCTTATTTAGTTTAAAATTAATAGATCAAATTTGAGCTTCAAATCGAATGGCTTAAGACAATGAAATGATTGTGATTTTTGTAATAAATTAGACATGTCTTTGATTACTAATATTGAACTATTTGTAATGTGTTGTTTTGGATTTTGCTACTATTAATGTGTTATATTGAATTTTTGGTTGGTGTATTAAATTGTACTTTATTATTGTTGTGTTATGATTATTGCTATGTTACCATCTTATACAATAAGCTTATTATTTATCTTTTTATATATTTTGATACAGATGTCATATTCTGATAATGATTTTGAAAATGAACATGAATATAATGAAGACATTGAAGAAGACATTTTGCAATTGGTTGAAATTGGAGTTACAATGGTCGTAGACCATCATATTAAATATTATATGAAAAAACCATGTACAACATCCCCTCACACTGGATGGATGTTTGTAATGGAGTTGCTTAATAGTCATAAAGATAGATGTCATCAACAATTGAGAATGGAGAAGGATGTGTTCATCAAATTATGTAAATTGTTGAATGAATCATATGGCTTAAAGAAAGGTACAGAAGTTACAATAGAAGAAGTTGTAGCTATGTTTTTGATCACTTTAGGTCATGAACTTTGCAATAGAATAGTTCAAGAACGATTTCAACATTCAGGTGAAACAATTTCTAGATGGTTTGGAATTGTATTAGAGGTTGTTTCACGTATGTCGATTGATTTCATCAAACCTAAAGATCCAACTTTTAGAGAAATTCCAAGCAAAATTAAAGATGATGGAAGGTATTGGCCTTATTTTAAAGACTGTATTGGAGCAATTGATGGAACACATATACCAGTAATGGCTGTATGTGATGGCTGTATGTGATTTTGATATGTGCTTCACTTTTGCTTTGGTTGGTTGGGAAGGCACAGCACATGATGCTCGAATTTTTATAGAGGCTTTGCGCAATGATAGATTACACTTCCCTCACCCACCTAGAGGTTTGTGACGGATAACTTAATACTTTTTTATTCATTCTTAATAACTAAATGCTTCTTTATTTATTTTTTTTATTTTGGAATGTAGGAAAATATTATTTGGTAGATGCAGGATATCCTTATATGCAAGGTTATTTAGGGCCATACAAAGGTGAAAGGTATCATCTTCCTGATTTTCGACGCTCTGGTCAACCAAGAGGAAAGAAAGAAATCTTCAATCATGCACATTCTTCTTTAAGATGCACAATTGAAAGAACATTTGGCGTTTGAAAAAATAGGTGGAAAATTTTACGTCAAATGCCAAGTTTT
>JANIPN010233102.1:0-15892 GCA_027478595.1 Erythroxylum anguifugum | reverse complement strand
TATTCTTCTCTAATGAAGAATATGACTTGGACTTTAGTGCCTAGACCTCCTAAAGTCAAATTGATGGAGAACAGATGATTATTTAAGGTAAAAGAAGGAATAACAAAAGCTGAACCAAGAATCTACAAGGCAAGACTTGTAACTAAGGTGTATAGGTAGAAAGAAGGAGATGATTACAAAGAAATATTCTCACTAGGAGTCAAATTTAAGACAATCAGACTCATTCTAGTGTTAGCTACTGCCTATGACTGAAAAATCCATCAGATGGATGTCAAGACAACCTTATGTAGAAAGCTAGAGGAGACCGTCTACATGAAACAACCAGTCGGTTTTGTAGACAAAGACAAGTCTGATTATGTCTTCCTGCTTCAGAAGTCCCTATATGGGCTGAAGCAAGCACCTAGATAGTGGAACAAGAAGTTCCATAAAATAGCTAGTGAGATGAACTTTGTAAGAAGTGCCTACGATTACTGCTTATACTATAAAAACTTAGAAGGGACAGAAGACATCTTCATGCTAGTCTATGTAGATGACTTGATTATTACTGGAAAAGAGCTAGGCAGAATAATTGAAGTAAAAAAATACTCTGAACAAACACTTTGAAATGAAAGACTTGAGAGAAGCTCAGAAGTTACTAGTGATGCAAATTACAAGGAATAGGAGGGAAGGAAAACTATGGTTGACTCAACAAAGCTACACCCGAAAGGTACTAATTCAGTTCAACATGGAATTGGCAAAACCTACTTATATTCCTATAAGTTCACATCTTCAGATGGTTGCTGATAAGAGCCCCCAAACTGAAGAAGAAAAGAAGGCTAAGTTAAAATACCCCTATGATGTTAGAGTGGGTAGCATCATGTATATGATGCTCTGTACCAGACCTGATCTTGCTCATGCTATTAGCATTCTAAGCAAGTTCATGTCCAATCCTGGCTTTGAGCACTAGCAAGGACTAAAGATTGTCTAAGGTATTCAATATCTGAGAGTGTAAGATTAAGAGTGGAAAAAGTTTGAGAGTGTGCTAAAGTACTTACCAGTGAGTACTAGGAGAGTTGGAGAATCTTACAAGAGATTCTGAACAATCACTAAAACTCTGTAAACTTTGTTTCACCTTCTTCTATACTAGTTGAAACCACTTCAAGTAGGAAACTTGGATGTAGATAGCATTGAGGCTATTGAACCAAGTAAAAAGATTGGTGTTCTTTACTTTTCTGCACTTCGTTATATCTGCAAGTATTAACAAATCTTTATCAACTTTTGTTTAAAAGATAGCAGTATATCACAAATATCCCATCACTATGCCTAACTGAAAGACATGTGACACTCACATGAGAAGAATAAGTCAGAAGCTTTATCAACAAAAATGCAGTCGTATTCAACACATTCAAAACGCAGAATATAATGCATAAGTTGGACATATGGAGGGCACATGACTCATACCTGATTTATGGAGATACAACCGAATGCACTGCCACCAATTCCTATATAAGACAGACCCAAGCATCAGTCACATATAGAGAAAATTCACAGAACACTACATTGTGATCAATAGTCTGAGAGTGATAGAAATAGAGTGAATGTTTAAGAGTTGCTAAAGTACTTATCTGAGGGTACTGGAGAGTGTTACCTCTTGCAAGTGTTTTAAAAAACACTCATTCTTTTGTAAACTTACTCTTTTCTTGATACTAGTAAAACCACAAGTGTGAGATCCTTGGATGTAGATAGCATTTAAGCTATCGAACTAAGTAAAAATTTATGTGTTCTTTACTTTTTTGTTACATTACTTCCTGCAAAATCAAACTATCTTTATCAGTCTTTGTTGTAAAAGATAACAGTATAACACAAAAAACCCAACATCAATGGTGTTAGAGCTAATCTCCAACTTCCTGGGCAATTCTTGGCTATTTAAAGCATCAAGGTTCGTCAAGAATTTGTGTAAGAATATTTCCTCTCTTGTTTCTTTAAACTACATTTAAAATGTTAGGAAAAGAAATGGATGTCTTCACTGGTAAGGAAGACTTCACCATCTGGAAACTTCATATGCAAGCCTTACTTGAGTCTTATGAATGTTATAGAGCTATCGAAGATTAGTATGATGTAGAAACTGATCCTATAAAGAGACTCAAAATGCAAAAACTTGCACACTGCAAGTTAATACTTCACTTATCACCAGTAGTGATAAGGAAAGTGGAGAACTGTAATACTGCACAAAAATTGTGGCTAAAATTTGATGACTTATATGTTAGAAGATGTCTTCCTAACAAGATGACTCTTTTGCGTAATCTTGCTAACTATAAGATGAGCACTTCTGTTTCTCTTGATGATAATCTAAACTATTTCTTTAAGTTGGTGCAAGATTTAGAAGCTATAGGTGAAAGGATCTTGGAAGAACATCAAGCCGTAGTCATTCTAAAGGCTTTACCCTCAGAATTTAATACTTTCAAGAAGGTGATCAAGCACGCTAGTGGAGAATCCCTCACTGTTAAGAGGGTGCTGGATTCACTAATGGAAGAAATAATCCATTCAAGAAGGAAGCAGAAGTGATGTTCATAGAAAATAATCATAACAAGAAGTCACAGAAAAAGGAATAGCAAGAAAGGGAATTGGCAAAAGGGAAGTGGCAAGGATAAGCACACCAAAGAAAGTGATTGTTGGATCCCGTTTCCGAAATCCAACATATATGGTATGCGTGGTTTCCAACGCAGATTCGGGTTCCAATTTGGTTTTTCGTAAGAGGTTGGACATCCGGTCACGGGTTCCAACAGAGATGGCATGAGGGAATCTGCATAAATAGTTGGATTTCGGAAACGGGATCCAACAGTGATGAAAAGAAGAAAAAGTGTAAAGGTAAGAAGTGTTTCTACTGTGATAAGGAGGGATATTTTACAAGAGACTGCGGAAAGAAGAAAAGAGATAAAACAGCACAAAGTGGAGATGCTGGGAATGTGGAGAAACCAGAAGACTCCAGTGGTGATGAGATATCGGCAGTCATTGAAGAGAGTGAAGATCTCAGTAGAGAATGGATTTTCGACTCTGGATGCACTATACATGTAACTCCTTACAGAGACTGGTTCACAACATTTGAACTAGTCACTGCCAAAGTAAAAATGGCAGATTTTGGGCAGCAAAAGATCGAAGGCATAGGGAATGTCTCTATCAACATGTTTGATGGAAAAAAGAGAACCCTAACCAATGTCAGATTTGTGCCTAGAGTAAAGAGGAATCTAATTTCTAAAAGCATGTTTGACAAACAAGGATTTCATATTAGATCTAAGGATGGACTTAGAGAAATCCTAAAGGATGGTAGAGTTATCATCAGAGGAGTTTAAAGAGGTGGGATATATTGTGTAATAGGCACTACCGAAGTGAACCAAGTTACAGAAAATAGAAAACTGACTCAACTAAATAATGGCACTCAAGGATGGGTCATGCAGGGAACAACAGTTTGTTCCATCTCTCAAAGCAAAGACTGATTCCAGAACAAGATTTGAAGAAGTTGGAGTTCTGTGAATCATGTGTGCTAGGAAAGCATAACAGATCCAGTTTCAAAAAAGGAGCACAAAGGGCTAAAGAGATAATGGAACATACTCACAGTGATCTCTGAGGGCCAACTTAAGTGTCCACTGCAGGAGGGAACCGCTACTTTATGTCTATCATCGATGACAAACTAGGATATGCTGGGTCTATGCTATGAAGAGAAAAGATGAGGTATTAGAAATCTTCATCATGTGGCATACACTTATGAAAAACCAGACTGGAAAGAAGTTGAGATGCCTAAGGACAGATAATGGACTAGAATACTGCAGTAAGGAGTTTGAAGACTATTGCAGTAAAAAAGGCATTCTAAGGCATAAGACAGTTAGAGTTATACCTCAACAGAATGGTGTAACTGAGAAGCTCAACAGAACACTCCTAGAAAAGACTAGGTGTATGCTACTATCTTTGGGTTGTTCATAAACTCTATAGGGAGAAGCAACCAAGAATGCAGTTTATCTAGTTAATAGGCTTCCTATCTCTACCAATGAATACAAAACTCCACAAGAAGTATGGAATGGAAAGAAACCTAACTTGACTCACCTAAGAACTTTCGGATGTGCTGCTTATGTACATAAAAAGGAAGGAAAGCTGGAACCTAGAGCAGTAAATGGACTATTTCTAGGTTACCCAGAAGGAGTTAAAGGTTACAAGGTTTTATTACTTCAACAGGGAGGTTACAAAACTATTATCAGCAGAGATGTGATTTTCAAGGAAAATTAGTTTCCTCTGCTGTGCAGGAACTCCCCAAAATTAGACCTCCAAAAGGAAGTTTAGGAGCAACTTGGATCACCAAGTAACTCAGTCCTCTTCTATGTGCCACCAGAAACAAAAGAAGTAGGCAGTACACAATCTCATGATAAAGAACCCGTGCAAGGCCCTATTCATCATGAACAAGGGACAGAAGAAACTGAAGGTGAGAATGAGGAGAGAGCCCCACATACAGCTACTAATGACACGCAAGGTGCTCTACAAGACTATCAGCTCACTAGAGATAGGCAACCGAGACTAAAAGTTCCTAATAGAAAATAAATAGATGTATAGCTGAATTTGCATGCCTTGTTGCTGAATCCATAGACTATAGGGCTCCTGAAACCTATGAAGAAGCCATGAATAGAAAGGGCGTTGAACAGTGGAAGATATCTTGTAATAAGGAGTATTCTTCTTTAATGAAGAATATGATCTGGTCATTAGTGCCTAAACCTCCTAAAGCCAAGTTAATAGAGAACAGATGGTTGTTCAAGCTGAAAGAGTGAGTAACAAAGGCTGAACCCAACATATACAAGGCAAGACTCGTAGCTAAGGGATATAGACAAAAGGAGAGAGTTGACTACAAGGAAATATTCTCACCAATAGTCAAATTTAAGACCATTAGACTCATTCTAGTGCTAGCTACTGTCTATAACTGGGAAATCCATCAAATAGATATCAAAACAGCCTTCCTATGTGGAAAGCTTGAGGAGACTATCTACATGAAGCAACCTATCGGAGTTGTAGATAAAGACAAGCCTGATTATATCTGCTTGCTTCATAAATCCCTATATGGGCTAAAACAAGCACCTAGATAGTGGAACAAGAAGTTCCATGAGGTAGCAAATGAGATGAAATTCACTAGGAGTGCCAATGACTACTGTTTATACTATAAGGACCTAGGAGGGACAGAGGCTATCTATATGTTAGTCTATGTAGATGATCTAATCATCACTGGAAAAGAACTAGGCAGAATAGTTGAAGTGAAGAATGCTTTATGCAAGCATTTTAAGATGAAGGACATAGAAGAAGCACAAAAGCTCCTAAGGATGCAACTTATAAGGAATAGGAGGGAAGGAAAACTGTGGTTAGATCAAAAGAATTACATCCGAAAGGTGCTTGCTCAGTTCAACATGGAACAAGCAAAAACCAACTCTATTCCTATAAGCTCACATCTGCAGATGATTGCAAGTAAGAGCCCTCAAATTGAGGAAGAGAAGAAAGCTATGATGAACTACCCCTATGATGTTGGAGTTGGTAGTATTATGTATATAATGCTATGTACTAAACCTGACCTTGCCTATGCAATTAGCATTCTAAGCAAGTTCATGGCTACCCAGGATATAAGCACTAGCAAGGAATAAAGAATGTCTTTAGATACCTTGTTGGAACTCTAAGCTACGGTTTGTGTTTCTCTAAAGCTAAGCTAGCTAAATACAACAATTTAAGCATACATGGCTTTGTAGATGCAGATTATGCAACAGACAAAGACATAAGCAAATCAATTTTAGCATATTTTTTCACATTAGCAGGAAACACAATAAGCTGGAAAGTACAATGACAATCAATAGTATCATTATCAACTACGGAAGCTGATCAGTTTTATGCAATCACAAAAGGAGTGAAAGAGTTATTATGGTTATCAGGCATCTTAAAGGAGATTTAAGCTAACCTAGCTACTTCAACAATATATATTGATAGTCAAAGCGCACTCTATCTTAGCAAAGATCATGTCTTGTATGAGAGGTCCAAGCACATAGACGTTCGACTCCATTTCGTTAGAGACAAAATCGTACAAGGCTTTTTCAATTTGGAGAAAATCTTAGGTGAACTAAACCCATCCGACTTCGGTACAAAGATTGTAACTCCAAAGTAGTTAACTTTCTGTAGAAATTATCTATAGATAAGTGAAGCCCCTTGAAGTCGACAACAATCAAGAGTTATTTCACTTGATCTCATAATTTTAGTGAAACTAGGGTTTTTTGGTTTCTAAAACGCTCACAGATCTATGAACTTCGTGAAAATTAAAGGAGAAGGAGGGAATAAATTTGGTGATATTCACCAGATTCTCTATTAATCTTCAACGAAGATACAACAGAAGAAAGACAAATGTGAAGAAGGTGTGTTTGAAGTTCTCGAAGAAGAAAGAGAGATGACTCTCAAATGTACGAACAAAAAGTTAAAGCTATGCTTAACTGAAAGACATGTGACACTCGCATGAGAAGAATAAGTCAGAAGCTTTATCAACAAAAACGCAGTCATATTCAACACATTCAAAACACAGAATATGATGCATAAGTTGAACATATGGAGGGGACATGACTCATACTTGATTTATAGAGATACAACCGAATGCACTGTCACCAATTCCTATATAAGATAGACCCAAGCATCAGTCACATATAGAGAAAATTCGCAAAACACAATACATTGTGATCAATAGTTTGAGAGTGATAGAAATAGAGTGAATATTTAAGAGTTACTAGAGTACTTATCTGAGGGTGCTGGAGAGTGTTAAAAGACCACTTGCAAGTGTTTTAGAAAACACTCAATCTCTTGTAAACTTACTCTTTTTTTATACTAATAGAACCATAAATGTGAGATCCTTAAATTTAGATAGCATTTAAGCTATCGAACCAAGTAAAAATTTCTATTTTCTTTACTCTTCTACTACATTATTTCCTGCAAAATCAAACCATCTCTAATGATCTTTATCGTAAAAGATAGCAGTATAACACAAAGAACTCAACAGTCAGGCATCTCATCACATACCTGCGTATATGTCTACTCCTGGAAAATGCATCCTCTATATATAGTATTAGCAGCGACGGGACGTGGGAAACATGACCACTCTTCTACCCTTTAAAGCCATTACGTTTTTTTGGCTTTTTTCCTTTTTTCTAGGAAACAATTTCTTTTTTCTGATTTTTTTTATATACTTTTCTCGTCTAGATGAAGATCTTACGGCATATTCAATCACAGAAGAGACAATAATTTTTCCATAGGACACTAAGCAGGAAGAAAGACAAGTGACATGAATAGGACTTCCCATTGAAGAAGTGTTAAAGCTAACAGAAGAGCTAAGAAGAGTTACCTGACCACTAATTACAATTTTTAAGTACTCTAATTTTAACATTTATAATTCTTTTAGTATTTATTTAAATCTGTTTAATTTTATCTAAATTTTGTATTGGGTACGACATGAACTGTTACTTGCATTAGTTTCTGGATTAGGATTTTATCTGTGACACCATTAAAAAAAGCTCAATTCTTTATAGTAAGCTGTGGGAAAAAGACAGCTTTTTAGTGTCGTTTTCATGGCCTTTTAAAGGAAATCAAAAGATAAGGATATTCTCCTCGATAGTCTTAATGAATTAGTACTTCTACTGAACAAATTTCTGTAGCAGATCCCATCATGACCTCATCTTTCATCATAGCAAAGCTGTAAAATTCCCACCGCCATGTGTATTCTGTATATAAAGCTAAGCCATAGACCCTTCGGGAGAGACTCCTTTAAGGGTAAAACGAAAGAAGCCATCTTTTTCTTTTACTGGAAGAGTAGAGACACTCCAATTCAACAAAGTAGTATGGGAAGTTTGGAAGAAGATAGATTGGCTCAGATGGTACATGACTTTATAGAGTCAGAATCATCATCAACCCTATTTCCTACTTCCTCTGAGTTTCGTTCTATTAACCATCAAGCTAAATTGTTCGCCCTGCAGGTAATACTTTACTCTTATGGCAATAGTTTTCGGAGTTTTTTTTTTGGGTGGCGTCTCTGAACGTTATTTGGTTGTTTTCGTAAGTGATTTTTTTTGTGTTTTAATGGCGATTATCGTGTGATCTTGGCCTTTCAGGAGATACTTGGGACTGTGACAAAAGCTGAGGCTGAAATTCTGGAGAAAGTGTTGAAACACATGAGAAACAAAATGGATAGTGAGAAGACAACTGGCTTGAAGAATTGGCTTGTCAAGCGGTTGAAAATGGATGGTTTCAATGCTTCCATTTGTCACACCTCTTGTGTCACTTCCCTGGGATGCCCTGCTGGTAGGGTCTCTTTTCTTCTCTGGTTTTCTTTATCCATTTAAGGTTCATCAAGAATTTGAATTTCTGTAGTGACTTTGGTTTTGTTGATATACAAGAAAGTAAAAAAAAGCATACTCAGGATCCACTTTGATGATGCCTAAGAAATAGTTCTCAAGTATCACACTAAGAACATCTATTCTGAGAGTCTTAACAACTTTCAAATCTTCAATTTATGGTACTTTATTGGATTTTAACAGGAGATTACGATTACATCGAAATTGTGATGAAAGCTGAGAATGGTTATCCGCTAATGAGGCTAATAGTGGACATAGACTTCAAGTCTCAGTTCGAACTAGCAAGACCAACACAGTCCTACAAAGAACTTACAGACATAGTCCCATCAATATTTGTTGGTGGTGAGGACAAGCTTACAAAGATAATCTCCGTGCTTTGCTCTGCTGCTAAACAGTCCCTTCGAGAGAGAGGACTCCATGTACCACCTTGGAGGACCAGCGCATACATGCAATCCAAATGGCTATCAGGATGCACCAAAGTCACTACCAACACCTCTTCTAGCAGCTACAACAGAGAAACCATGGAAGTTAAAAATGTTAAAAATGGTTTCAGCATGTGGTCACCTCCCATGGTTAAGCCTAAGAGAAGAGGTTTGGGTGGTGGGTCTGGTTTGTCTAGTCAGTTCTCTAGTATGGGCATAAATTGTTGTTGAACATTTTTGGTTAGGTTCCATCTCCAGCAGATGGATAGCCATAGCCTCCAGTTTTGATGTTCTCTAAACTCTGAAGTTTACTGATATAAATCTCAAAATGGTACAATTTTGATTTTTGATTCATTTACCATTCCTTTCTCGATCATTTTATGTTTATGTTCCTGCACTTGAAAGAAGTAATATTATAGTATTTTTAATAAATTTTTGTTTTTACGAAACCTTAAGAGCTTGATTTAGATTTATACCTAACGTTGAAATGAAGATTATGACTTCTCCTATATGAGAGTAGAATTTCTCTTCAGGTACCTTGAAACTTCTTATCAAGCTTCAGAAACTAAGTCAAGCGTGTAGATTAGCTCATAGAAACTGAGCTAGACAACAAAAATAGTGAAACCAAGCACATATATAATACATATTCATATGCTTATCTGCAGCAGAAACTAAGCAGACAAGACAGAAAATGTTTAAATATGATGTTGGATCATGAACCATTTACGTAGGTTTGGTTTTTGTCTGATACATAAACGACTAAAGTCAAGCAAATAATGCAGGAAGACTTTGTCTTCTCTCTCTCTCTCTCTCTCTCTCTCTCTCTGTGATATTCGAGCATATCTAGAGAGTGACGTAAGGATCAGCTTACAAGCAACAAGTGAAGGGCAACGACAACCAAAAGAGAGAGAGACGGAGGAAGAGGAAGAGAAACCAGTGGCTCCATTATTAAAAGTTAAAACAGGTGGCACAAAACAAGGGGAGAAAAAGAGAGACCTCAGTCACTTTCCTGCTTGCTCATAGATATGGGGAAGGCAGATCAGTGATCCATGCTTTTGTTTCAGTCTTCGTTGCGTTCTCTTTTATTCTTTTCTTGGAAATAATATCGTCGCCGGCGGTGGTCGACATTATTCCCGGTCAAGATCGGGAGAGGCTAGAGTCTAGTCTGGTCCGAATAATCTAAAATAATGTATCTAAATTTTTGAGCAGTCCAATCCGACCGAACCTAATTAGAATCAAATGCTTCTCCAGCAACTTCATGAGATTCGAGTATTATTTAACACCAAACTGTTCCCTTCGATCAATTTTTTTGGGGTTGTCTGCTAGGTGTTTTAGACAGGTCTTAATTATAAGAAGACACCTTTAAATTAAGCATACCTAGATTAATCTCCGCTCGAGCTGGATAGATTCTTTGCGAGAGGCAAAATTCTGACCTTAAATTTTAAACAGCTGCATACATAAGAAGGATTTAAACCTCACTTAAACAATTAAACTAGAAAAGTCCCTTACCAACTCACCTCCCCGTTATGTCCCTTCGATCAATTTTAAAAAGCTGAAAAGGATAAGATCTCTAAACCACAAACTTATAATGGAACTCCATGCTGTTGATTTGACGTGTGTCGTGTCGTAGTGACTTAAAAAATGGTTAGGGGCTGCTCTTCGACCCTGGTTTGGAATGAACTGGTTTTAAATATTTCATTCTTATTATATACCATCAAATCTTATCTTATCTGTATATTTACATGGGAGAAGAAATCTACATATTTACGTAAAATAGGGGATTTAATGTGATTCAAGAAGATCAGATTTTAAAACTAGTGCATTTACAACCAGAGTCTCCACGTAAATATATAGATAATATTTAATAGAATATGATAAAAATATTATAATCAGAACAGGAGATCTAATCCTCTTAGAGCACACCAAATCTTCTGCTTCAATTACTTTGAACATGTTTTACTCTTTTGGCTATAATTTTGTCGTCTAACTTTCAAATGACCTAATTTTTAAAGCAATAGTTTCCTAATACACTTGTCTACCCCTCCATAAAAATTTATAGCTTTTGGTATTGATTTGAAAAGGATTGATTGAATCAAAGTAAGGGTATCCGTTGGAAGAGTATAAATTAGATATTTTACTGAACATACTTCGGTATTTTAAGCATATCTTGATCTGTAGAGCTCGAAATAAGATGATTCTTGTTTCTAAATAAACTAAAGACATAGAGCTACAAAATTTCTGAAGAAGTCAATTCGTAATTCGGGTTTAAAGTTTCCCAAAATCTATTCTGAAGTTAAAGAAATGACTTGGTGATTATGGTGACTTATTGGTGTGGGCATAATAACAGTTCGAAAATGTTTGAGGCCTAACAGTCGTGTTATGACTCAAAGAGTTGGACTCCGAAAATGGGGTCCAACATCTTATGGTATCAGAGCAAGAGGTTGAACTTCGAAAACAGGGCCCAACAGTTATGGTATCAGAGCATGAAGATGAATCGATGATTTTTATAAGATTTCACTGAAATAACCCTTCAGGATAATATGCTCACATTTTATGATTCCGAATGTTGAGCTCCAAAAGCGGGGTCCAACAGTTATGGTATAAGAGCCCAGAATTAGGATCTTACATGAGCATTTTTTAATTATGTGTCAAGGTACATGCATTATGAACATGTCATAGCAGACAGTAGCGACTGATCCTTAGTCTGAGTTGCATATGTATAAGTCACATGCATGAATAGTTGTTAAGAGTTTGAGTTGATAGAATTAGTGAGAAAAATGATACTCTTTCATGATATGAGAAAACGAAAATTTGTGGATATGTTAGAATTGAGAAATAGTGTATGGGTAAATATGATGATAAAGACTCAACACATTCGTATTGGTGGATGTATTATTAAATATGACATAAATATTACACTGGGGTGATATATCCCCGAATGTGATATAGATTTGAATGTATTATCATAGATTGTTTGAGGAATATAGGGATATAAGTATGATGAGACTAGAATATAGTGATATAAGTATAAATGATGAGATTAGAATGTACAAGCAGAATGCAATGAAAACATAACCTTGTTATGATCTTTAGAAGAGGAAATTAGAACCGAAGTGGTTGTTCGATTAATGCTACAAGAGTTATGATACACCGTAAGAAGATATTATTGGAATTGAGATCAGAAATTCATAATGATTATGCATCAATAATTCTGAATTGATTGAGGATATACATATGGAAGATAAAAAAAATGAAAATGACAATAGGAAAATGAGACAAAAATGAGGAAAGAGAAAAAGGAGAAATAAAATAGACATAAATGATTTTCATTAGATGAATGATATATAGTAAGGAGAAAGTTAGAAATGTATACAAGATAGAATTTTATGTATGAATGAGATTAAGAAAAGGATGAAGAATCAAATGAGAAGAGTTGATGCACTCAATTTGGTAATTGACTCATTATGAAATGATATAGCATTAGAAGAGGTAAATTCTGGAAAAATTGGAGTAAAATTAGTGTTAGTATGTTTGATAAAGAGAGAGATGTTGTCTAGGATCAATTGAGATCAAAGTATCATTAGTGTAAGATATAAATTGGTGATTGTCGGAAATAAATTTGTGGACAAAATGGGACGACTTTGATGATACACACCTAAGCATAAGCGACAGTAATTATGTTTACTACTTCATTGAGTTTTGGTAATTAGAACATTATGACCTTGTAAGAACGATAAAATTTGTCTTATTGAGGTATTAAGAATGACTGATAATGCATGACGATAACAGTTGATTAATAAAGATTGCAGGAACAGTATAAATGATAGTAGCAAGGAATCTTCTTTTAGGAATCTCCTTTCAAAGACGAATTTCACTGAATTAGGTTAAACAGATAAGATATTTTATATTAAGATTGATCAAGGAAAGAACAAATCAGAAATGAATATGTAATGATTCAAAAGTGAGTATTGGAGTCCTATTCCTATCGGAGACAAAAGCATAAAATGTAGAATATGCTACTGAGAGTATATGCACTATATTTGATGTAAAGTATCCACAGCTCTTCGATGACTCATATAAGAATTTCGATAACGAAATTCTTTTAAAAGGGGAAGAAATGTTGGCCCCTGATTTTTTTTATTTATTAAGCAGGATTTAAGTTAATTATGAGGTTTTGATAGATTAAGTATTTTGGAGTTATTTAATTATGTCAAAGTTAATAAGATTGATAGATTAAGTATTTTGGAGTTATTTAATTATGTCAAAGTTAATAAGATTTATAGTATGGGTTAATGGAATTAAAGTGTTAAGGTTATAAGAATGTCCAAGGGCATTTTTGACAAGACACTTTAGTATAAAAGACATAAGGCATGGAAGGAATGGCAAATTGGACATTTCTCACTCATTAAGGGCATAAATGAAAGAATTAAGTGTTGTCTTGCATTTTAAGAAGCAAAAAACTTGATTTGTGGGAGAGAAGAAGAAAATAATGAAAAAAAGGAGAGAAAGAAGTGAGAGTTTCGGTGGAGAAGGCAGAAGGGAGAAAAGAAGAGAGTTGAGCTAGGGTTTCGATTTTTCTTAGTTTTTAAGAGAGATTTTGGAGTTGTTCAAGAAGAGAAAAAGGAAGAGGAAGAAAAGAGCTTCCATTTGAGCCAAAGAACTCTTCATTTGGTGAAGATTCAAGGTAAGATTATTTTAAATATTTTGGATTTTTGGAAGGATTTTAGTTCTTGGAGTTTAGAAAAAGCTTGGGTTTAAGTATTCTAGAATCAATTTTAGTGATTTTGCATTGTGGGAATTTCAATTGGATTCTTATTGAATAGGGTTTTGCCATTGTTGAAGGAAATCAAGAAAGGCAAGAGGAACAAAAAGAGAGGCTTTTTAAGTAAGCATTAAGCAAGCAATCAAGGTGGGTACATGTTTATAATAAAGTAAACAAGCCACTAATGTTTTCTTTGAATCAAGGAAGTTTAATGATTTCAATTGCATTATAAATGTTGCATTTATTGCTTCTTGAATGAATTGATAAATTGCTATATGTTTGATATATGAATTGTGTTGATGATTTATGAAAAGACTTTGAAAACGATAGAAATGAGTTTGGAAAGAATATGAAAATGATTTTTAAAAGATATTATGTTTATGAAAAAGCATGTTTTCGAGAATGTGTCATTTTGGGTAACAAATTTACAAGTTATGAAATACATATTATGTGGGCTTGGTTTGGTCCATTATGTATGTCAAGTGTACTTCGACTAAAGGAGAATCCCAACTGCCTGCTAGTGGCATGGAGCTCCTTCAAGGACTCTCTCATATTTACGACTACACAAAATTACTATGTGGGAATGTGTTAGTTCGTTCTGTTCACGACTACACAAAACCATTACATGGAAATGTGTTAGTTCGTTCTGTTTATGGACCTCACAAACCATTTTGATGTACTTATGTGCTCATGATATGTTGACAAGATTGATGCATACATGATTTGTATTTTTGTGAATTTGGTTGAAAATTTAAGAACCGTGTGTTTTATGAATTGAGAATTTTCTACAACAAGTGAATATTTTCAAAGGCTTTGCTTATTTTTCCGTTATAAACTATTACCCACGAGCTTTTAAGCTCACCCCCTTTCCATCCCATCTTCAGGTAAAGAGAATGAGATTGAGTGTTTAAGAGTCAAGGCATCACTCCGATTATGCATATTTTGTATTTGAAGTTAGTTCATGTAAAACAAGGCTTAAGATGCATTTCGAGAATTTTTGGGTTTGGTATCTTTGGTATTTTGGATTTTGATACCAATGATGTAATGTGGCTTGGAATGCCATTAGAGCATTGTAAAATGCTTATTTTTGTTATTAATGAAATATGAATTGTGTATGGATGACGTGAGTTAAAATTAGGTATATTTGAAGAAGTTATCAGCTTGAGATGATGATTTTTGAACATGAATTGTTGTTATATATATGTACATAAGTGAGTTGTTTTGGACAAGAAAGATAGAAATTATGAATGATAAGATGTAGATGAATAATTAAGAAATGACATTGAATTAGAAGAGGTGAATTTGAGAAAATTATGAGTGAAAGTGATGTTAGAATGGGTGTAGGAACCATTAGAGATGCTTTGAAGGGAGTTTTGTCTCACAAAATCTCTTTTCGAGGCTTTCACGAAAATTGTAGATATAGAAGATCCCTTAAAAGCAGTCTTTGAATGAACCTAATCTGACATCCCTAGTGAAAGTTACGCAAATTGCCCCAAAGCAGGTATAATATGATTGAGAACATAATCATAGTCTTTCATGGGGGAAAAAATGTGTGTTCTGACTTTAAGGAAAAATTCGAATTAATCTAGGCTGAATTAGACAAAGTTGTCTTCTTGAAAGTCGTAAATCTTTCTTTTGTCTTTCCAACGGTATATAGTATACGATTTTTGGATATCGGAGTTAAGAGATATGACCATTACAATTTAGGATGTCACATAGGATTTTTACGCGAGACAGGTTTGGTTGCGTTCGCACCTTGATTTCTTTCGATCGCACCCTCCTTGCGATCGCACATGCCTTCCTTGTGATCGCAACTTTATTCCTTGCTAGCGCACCCGAAGGGGTTTTTCCAGCTCTGAACATGTTTCACTCTTTTGGCCATAACTTTGTTGTCTGACCTCCAAATGACCCGATTTTTGAAGCAATAGTTTCCTAACACATTTTTCTACCCCTCCATAAAAATTTATAGCTTTTGGTGTTGATCTGAAAAAGATTGAATGAATCAAAGTAATAGTATCGGTTGGAAGAGTATGAATTGGATATTTTACTGAACATACTTCGGTATTTTAAGCATATCTTGATCTGTAGAACTCAAAATAACATGATTTTTGTTTCTAAATAAACTAGAGACATACAACTATAAATTTTCTGAATAAGTTTGGTTTGGGTCGGGAGCCTCACCGGCCAGGTATTGTCTCCTCTGGTGGCAGCAGGTGAGGTTTGCACCGCGTGATGGGTGCAGTGACGCTCGAACCTGAGACCTCAGGGTTTTGTTGCGTTGAGACGCACGCCTCATACCACTAAGCTACGTAGCGCAGTGGTAT
>JANIPN010232797.1:0-15901 GCA_027478595.1 Erythroxylum anguifugum | reverse complement strand
AATGCTCCAATCTTCAGATCTTGCCAAATCTCCAAAACCCTATTTTCTCCCCTTTTTCTTCTCTTCGGTGACTTCCCTTCTTTTTCTTCATTTTCTTTTCTTTCTTTTTCTTTTATACTCTTTCTTTAGGGCCCTTAAGCCCAAAAACCCTTATACGAATCTTATAACACGAATGTTCCATAACAGTCCTTCTAAACCCGACATTGTATGAAATTCCAAAATTAGTCCGTCAAACCTCGTAATTTATTTCGATTAGGCTTAATAATAAAAAAAAATCCAACCAAATAAATCCTGCTTAACTCATCACGAAAAAGTTCGGGGTCCAACATCCTCTCCTTTATTATCAATGATCATTGGATGCTTCCAACCATGTACTACTGAATGTCAGGCTCTTGTGCTCTGAGCTTGAATAAAAAATTTCATCCAAGATTTCCATGAAGGATAATTAGATCCATCCAACAGTGGAGGTCTGGTGATTGATGCACCTTCTCTCGTAGACATATCTGCGAATCTCGGATCTACACCAACTTGCTACCAAGTTCTGAATTAGTGACCCGCTCTGATACTAATTGAAATAACTGAGTTATCAATAAATTCGCAGACTATCCAAAATAAACTTTCCGTCACAAGTAAATTAACAATTGCAAAATCAAAACACCAAAAAATAACACGTCGAAGTTTGGTAACGCAGTTCGGCCAACTTGCCTACGTCTGCGGGGCCCTCACCCAGATTAATCTCTTCCACTGTAGTCTACAAAAAAAATTACACTAGATTGATCTACCCCGTAAGACCCAATCTATGTAACTAACCCACAACCTAACTACCCGTGAAAGTCTTCACGCCCAATAACACGACCGACTCGTGTTAACCTCGTCAGAGGATTTTGCAAACTGTTTCTCCTTCAATAACACAGATAACTAAACTCAAGAATATACTAATTCCAATTATGAAATTAAACACAAATAATCTAAAGAGCAGTACCCAAAAGCTCTTCGAACATCACTCAATTAAAATAGAAAAACTAGCAACAACTACAATTGCAAATCACAATTAAAGCTACTGGCTAATGATCAAACCAAGGTCATGTATTGCTGCGCACTGTGAAGCCTCACGACAGACCGCACCAACAAGAAATCAACTATGTCAACTGCACATCTTCATTGAGCTGCTTGCTCAAGCCCACGTAAACTGCTCAATCAATAAAACAGAAGAAATCAACGCAGCCTAGGAAATTAACGCAGCAGAGAAAAATAAACACAGCAGAGGAAATTAACGCAGCCTAGGAAATTAACGCAGCAGAGGAAAATAAACACAGCAGAGGAAATTAACGCAGCCTAGGAAATTAACGCAGAAGAGGAAAATAACACAGCAGAGAAAATTAACGCAGCCGCAAAACTTGACAAAAACTCTTGCCCAGTTTTTATATATTTCTCACACTCAAAACCTAGCTGAAATCCTGCGCAGTCCAAACCAAGATCAAGTAGCCCAATAGTCCACGTCAGCCAAGTAACAAGCCACCATCTGCATTCTTCACGCAGTCTACATAATATCCTTTTAAGAAAAAAAAACTTTTCAATTAAAAATAATACTAGAGAGAAAAACAACCACGTGAAATAAGCTAATGCAAATCCCAAATAACATCTGAAAACGTCAATAGTTATTAAAGAAATTCCCATGTCCAATTGAAAATGCCAAAAATAAAAATAACAATAAAGATAGCATATATTTAAAAAATAAATCCTAACAACTCGTAATTGCATTATCATCACACAGTCCACAGAGCACGTGAACATCACATTACATCTTCAAAATCGAAACATGAGGTTAGGCATCTCTGAGCAACCATTGAAAGACTTTGTTCATTGTCAAAGTCAATATTATTATCAATAAAAATATTATTTTGAACAATTATTGAATAAATATGTTATCGATAGTTAAACTCAAATTATTGAATAAATATGTTATTGATAGTTAAACTCGATCGAGTTCCCTTTTTATTGTATATATTCTTTACCATAAAAAAATGGATTTTTTTAAATCAAAACACATATTTCATTCAAACATAATTAAATAATAATTACTGAAAAACCATAGGTTGTAATGGTTTCGCAAGCTTTCAGATTTTGCTGCAGTTGTTTCTAGCATAATCAAAAACTCAAAAAACTAAACGCGCAAATATAAATCAACACCGAAATTTGGTAACGTAGCTCGGCACATCTTGCTTACATCTGCGGGGCCCTTACATAACTTAATTCTTTCACTATTGACAATATTTTTATGCAAGGCTTTACTAAGCCAACACCACTCAACCCTTGACACTATCCCTTGTCCTTACAACCCGTGAAAGAATTTTACACCCAATAGTACTACCGCCTCATACTAACCTCAATAGAGGATTTTTCTCAACAATTTTTTAACGAAAGAACAATAAACGAATAACTCAAGTGATTAAAATAACTAGGAACAAAAATGAAAACTCTTGAGATAGAAAAAGAACAACTTCTCAATGTTTTCAACTCTTCTAAAGATAAATCTGACAGTGGTTCACCAATGATACTATCATAGTTAGTTTAAAAAATATATCAACTCCCAAATTCCAATCAACGTTTGAGAATTAAAGAAGATACCAAGTTGATTCACATAAACACCAACACAAAGTTATAGTTGCACTAATAACACATTCACAAACCAAAGTATACGCAGCCCACGAAGAAATCAACAACCCACAAAGAAATCAATTGACAAACTTTACTGCCCAAGATGGAGTTGTACATTCACACCACATGCAACCAACCAAAAACGATGCAACGAAGAAGTCACGCACGCAGGAAGTCACACATTCCCAATCTGCAACTACCTTGTAATATTTTGCACCCCACTACAACGTGATCTACTCATTCACGCAATACCATCTGCAACGTGATCTACTCATTCACGCAAGACCATCTGCAACAATCTAAAAATATTCTTCAATAACCTAGTATGATTCACATACACTTCCATTAAAGATAGACTTCTTTGTCACTTCATCCCTTATCCAAAAGTCCAATTCAAATAAGTACACCTCATCTTAATTTGGATTTTAATTATTATCTTGAAGATCCAATAATAAAAAATGTCAAAATTAAAAAATGAGATATATAATAAATATCTTAACAATCTCCCCTTTTTGATATTTTTGTCACTAATAAGAAACTCTTCCTAAATAAAATAATAATCTAAATGAGAAAAGAACTCCCCCTTAATCCAATACCAAGTTTCAAAGGACATCCGTCAAATTTTTCATGTTCAAGAAACATCCAAAGAAACAATAATGAACAATTATCCAATCATCCAAATTTCTCCCATTGGAACAAAAATATGTCAAAAAGCAAGACTAATAGTCACAAAGATACCTTAAAATCTCTCCCTGAATTGAACAGTTACAAAAAATAATCTGATATCTCCCCCTTACGAAAAAACAATGTCAAAACAAGAGTGCCTTTAATGCGATTAATCTCAGCGAATAAAGAAACATAAAAATCAGTAGTAGGAGCAACAAAAGAAAGAATCATAAACACGCTAAGATGACAATTTAACATAATTCAAAACACTGGCCAAAGTATCAATACTCACATTAAAGCCAGTTGCATATGACTGATCAAATTCAGAAACCCCAAAATTTATTCAACGAACCATAATCAAACTTAACCAATCTCCTTCTCACATGAATAATATGAACACATATTGCCAAAATTCATACAACCCACGATATAGAGAAATCAAGATAAAAATTGAAAAACTCGAATCATATAAAACTCAAATCTTTCTATAGTTCTCTAACCAATCATTAACTTTTTCTCAACATAACTCCGTAAATCAACATTCAGAAGCAAAACTTTCAAATTATCAAGGAGAGCATCATTTTAACATCAAATTTATTTTTCAATAAGTAAAGAAAAATCCAAATGCACATCAATCAACTGAATCCTTAAAACACCCATAAATAAAAACTGAGAAAGCCTAGACGATAACTTCCTCGACCCCCCCCCCCTTTTTGTTTTTTAAAGAAAAAAAATCAAACTATACTTCAAAAATGTAAAGCACACAGTCCCTATGCCCCTTGAAGAAATTCAAACCTGGGCTTATTCCTCGTCACATTATCTTGGTCATTAATTATTTGGTTAATTTTTTCATCTGAAGCAACTAACTTATCCTCAGTCTGAACAGTTTCTTCAAAAGCAGCAACTAATTATGAATTTGGACAATTTCTTGTTTTTCCTTTACTACATCTTTGTGCTTGTAGTTAACCCTTTCTAACCTAAGAGTGCTTCGGTACCATGGATTTTTACTGCTAGAAATTTAACATAGAGTTTGTGGTTTTTCGGTTTTGACCCCTTTGAAACATCATTTGTAAAAACTTGTAACATTTCGGTCTTGTGTGTTCGATTACTCTATAAAAGTGACATGTAGGTATGAACCTCCAATTTTTCTTTGAGATTTCTCCTTGGACAGATCTAGTTGCACCAATTTTCTCATCATTCAACTTAGACCATTCACCTTTATAGCCAATGCCTTAAAGGTGTCCTTTAGTCTTACAAATTTCCGACAAATTTTCTAGCTTTTTGATACCTCCATTTAACATTCTTATTCCCTTTTCCATACTAACCAGCTTCAACTTTGTTTTATTAAGCTCATCTATTGTAGATAACAACTTCTTCTCAAGGTCTTGAATGGTGTTCTTCATGGTAGAGTTTTCTTCCTTCAACTTCTCATTTTCTTACATATTTGGACCAATTTAGCATACATTAACTCATATGCTTTATAAATATCTTCCTTTTTATCATCTAAAGTACTGGCATCATTTTCATAATCTGAGAATGAGCTTTGAGCTGGTTTGTCTATGTTTTTCCCGAAATTTTCTTATTTACTCACGTTTTCATCATCAGTTACTTCCTTCTTGGTTAATGTTAAGCAAGCAATTGGACTTTTGCTGTAAAAGTAACTAACACAGCACTATTCACAACTTCTTCTTCACTACCATACTCACTTCCGAATTCGTTCTCACTCCAAAAGCTTATGTAAGACTTCCCTTTTCTCTTCTTCAAGGTGTTAGCACATTCCACATTGAATTTTCTTCACTTTTCTTTCACCCTTTTAAGTTTTAGCTTGTTGTTTGAAGTTGTTGTTCGATGAACTACCATCGTTTTACCTAAACTCGAATCTAACCTTCTTTGCTTTCTTTAACCAATTGCTGAAATTTCTTGTAAATAAATCCATATCCTCATTCTCCTCAGATTCATCTTCGAACTCATTCACGTCTTTACCAATATCGACTTACAATGATAATCCTTTGCTCTTCTCTTGATTATCCCTTAACAAACTTATCTTAAAGTTGATAAGAATCTCAATTACCTTATCCAAAGACAATTTAGTGATATCATGGGCTTCTTTGATGGTTGCAATTTTTGATATAAACTTTGGAGGCGACGATCTCAATGTCCTCTTTAACTAGTTTGAGGTTAAAATACTTCTTCTTGAGTTGATGTGCTTAGTTTGCAATGTCACACAGTCTCTCATAAAAGTCTCCAGTGGTTTCACTCACATCTATCTTCAGCTCTTCAAATTTCACAACCAACATTTGAAGTTTTGAGACTATCATAGATTTCGATCCTTCATGTATAGTCTGCAAAATGTCCCACGCTTCTTTCGCCGATTCACAAGCTGATATTATAGCAAAGCGACCTTCATCAACTGCACTGAAGATGGCGTGTAGGCCTTAAGAATTTCCAAACACTCTCTCTTCTTCAGCCTTTGTCCACTCAGATGCATCTTTAAATACTACTTCTATGCCTGAATGAATACTCTCATCTGTGATTTCCACATAGGATAATTTAAACTATCTAACAACGGTGACCAGATGATTGATGCCCCTTCCCTTGCCATAATTGCGAAACATGGATCTGCACCAACTTGACGTACCAATATTTTATTCAATGACCAGCTCCAATTGAAAAATCGTAGGTTGTAATGGTTTAGTAAACTTTTAGATTTTGCCATGGTCGATTCTAACACAATCAAAAACCAAAAAAAATAAACGAACAAATATAAATCAACACCAAAATTTGGTAACACTGTTCGGCACACCTTGCCTACATCTGTAGAGCCCTCACCTAACTTAATTATTTCACTAACGACAATAGTTTTATATAAGGCTTTATTGAGCCGACATCACTCAACCCGTTTCACTATCCCTCATCCTCACAACCTGTGAAAGAATTTCACACCCAATCGTACAACCGTCTCATACTAACCTCAATAAAGGATTTTTCTCTACAATCTTTTGACGAAAGAACAATAACCAAATAACTCAAATGATTAAAATAACTAGGAATAAAAATGAATACATTTGAGATAGAAAAAGAACAACTTCCCAGTGCTTTCAGCTCTCTAAAGATAAATCTAACAGTTGTTCACCAATGATACTATCATAGTCAGTCCAAAAAATATATTAGCTCCTAAGTTCCAATCTACGTTGGAGAATAAAAGAAGATGCCAAGCTGATTCACATAAACACCAACATAAAGCCATAGCTGCACCGATAACACATTCACCAACCAAAGTATACGTAGCCCACAAGGAAATCAATTGACAAATGTTGCTGCCCAAGATGGAGTTGTACATGCACACCACATGCAACCAACCAAAAATGATGCAATGAAGAAGTCACGCAAGCAAGGAGTCACACAAACCCAATATGCCACTACTTTGCAATATTCTGCACTCCACTACAACGTGATTTACTCATTCACGCAAGACCATCTTCAGCAATCCAACAATATTTTTCAATCACCCAATATGATTCTCATACACTTCCATTAAAGATAGACTTCTTTGTCACTTCAACCCTTATCCAAAAGTCCAATTCAAATTAGAAGTATTACTTGGTTATACCTCATCTTAATTTGGATTTTAATCATTATCTTAAAGATCCAATAATAAAAAATGTCAAAATTAAATAATGAGATATATAATAAATATCTTAACAATAACTGTCCGTCCCAAGTGAATTTTAGGTGGACAAAGCGTTGCATATATGTTAATAACTATTTTTATTTGTATGAAATTCAATATTTTGGTCTTTCGAACTAGTATAATTTGCTTCTAAAAGAAGAAAATTTTGATTGTAAAATTAATGATAAAGGTGTTCACCTTAGTCAGTACGACTTGATTCACAAATTTATTCTACAACCACTAAATCTAATATTTAAATCTTCCTATCATCACCAAATCAAGGAAAATATATTGAGAATTCTTGTAATATAATTTTTATTTTATTTTATTTATTAAAATTATTACTTACTCTTATATATTATTTAATTATTACATAATTTATTCTATCATATTTTGTTATTTATTTATTTTATTTAAAATGAAAAATTATTTGTATAATAACTAAATAACAATTTTTAAAAATATATAAAAAAATCATAAGGAGATACCAATTTTAATTAATCTTAAAATAAAATCTCATGGAAAGGAATTAGTTTTAAAGAAGCAAATCACAACTTTTGAAATAAATAAGAAAAGCTTAGAAAGAAACACCTAATTCACTAAGTCAAGTGCTCACTGCATTTGCATGCAAGGAGTTTTGCTAGAAGTGGTTGGATAGAACTTAAATAGAAAGAAAATATGATTGATTGTGTATTAAGTTAAACCTATTAATCAGTTAGTATACTTCTTTTATACATATCACATCAGCAAGCTCCTAATCTTAGAAGTGCGTGACACTTCTTTTATAAATGTCACATCACCAAGCTCCTGGCATGAAATTTGTTTCCACTAGCCTATGCTAACATATTAAGCCAATATCAAAATCAACGAAAATATAAGAAAGAAAGAGTTTCTTATAACCAATATCATGTGGAGGAATATATTGAGCTAGACTATGTATCACATAGCTGTCTTATTGACCCTACAGTTCAAAGGCAAAGCAATTTTTGGTGTGGACGATCAGGTAAAGGATACCTTAATTTTTGATACCTTCGTGTTGTGTCAAATTTTCAACAAATTCAATTCAAGAGAGTTGAAGAAGAAGAACATTTTCAAGAGGATACGCAAAAGCAAGTTGTTCATGAGCATCGTTGGACTAGTAATTGTTCTTCAGGTTATAATGGTTGAGTTCCTGAAGAGGTTTACAAGTACAAAGAGGTTAAATTGAGTGCAATGGGGTGCAAATATCGAACGTGCAACCATATCCTGGCCATTAGCTTTCTGTTTCAAGTGGATGCCTGTTCCAAAGAACATTTCTCAACTATCTGAAATAGAAGAACTAGGATTGCAGATTGTTAAAAAATGCAATTATATTAGTAGAGCATTTAATTAAACTTGATTAATGTATTTTAAGATTCATTGTATTTTTCTTATGCATGTATCTTGCATTTACTATCTTATGTTTTTCAAAAGTTGTATTATTTCAATGAGGTGTCTTATGTATCTATAAATACCATGTACTAGTTCATTTCCAAAATGGGACAAGAAATTCAAATCAAGTGAGCTATTTAGATTGTTTGAATGTTCTCCTTTCTATCTCCCTTATTTACTACAAAGTGGCATCAGAGCCATATTATTTTGGATATGTCTAATTATGTTGTTTCAATCCCTAAACTCATAAAAGAAAATCATGATAAATGGTGTGTGCGTATAAAGATGATTCTTGGCTCTCAAGAATCATGAGAGATAGTAGATAGTAGAACAAAGATATGATGAACCAAAAAATGAAGGAGCTTTGAATCAACAACAAAGTAACACGTTACGAAAGAATCGTAGATTGGATCAACATGCTCTTAAAATCATTCATGCGACATTGGATGATGAAATGTTTGAAAAAGTGTCAAATGCAACAAATCAAAGGAAGCTTGGTTGATTCTTCAAAAGGCCCATAAAGGAGTTGACAAGGTGAAGAAGGTGTGTATTTAAACATTGAGAGGAGAATTTAAACCCTTACATATGAAAGAGACCAAATCCATCCATGACTATTTCATAAGAGTCTTGGCAACTATCAATCAAATGAGGAGATATGGCGAGAATTTGGAAGATGTTCGTGTTGTGGAGAAAATTATTTGTACTCTTGATTCAAAATTTGACCTGCTTGTTGTGGCTATTGAACAATCTCAAGATTTGGAAGCCATGACCATTGATGAAATACAAGGATCCTTACAAGCTTACGGAGAAAGATTGAAGAAGAAGGAGCCACTAGTTCAAGCCTTTCAAGCAAAGGTCTCTTTGAAAAGTAAGAAGCAAGAATCCACTAGCTCACAAGGAAGAGGAAGAGGTTGTAGTCAAGGATATGAAAGAGGTAGAAATCATCGTGGTTGTGGTTGTGGTCGTGGTCGTGAAAGAGGCACACATCACTTTAATAATGAAGAGTCAAGCCAACAATCTCAAAACTGAAGAGGTCGTGGAAGCTATTACTATAGGAGAGGAGGAGGAAGAAGGTATGAAAAATCTAATATTCAATGGTCATAATTGTCAGAAATATGGTCATTGTTCCTATGAATGTTGGAGTGCGACTAGCAACAAAGGAGAGGCTCATTTTGTGGAGATGAAAGAAGAAGAACTATTTTTGTTATTAGCTAACAAAGTAGAAGAAAATAAATTCTTATGGTATCTTAACACTGGTGCTAGCAACCATATGAGTGGCAATGAGGAGTTATTCATGGAGATTGATGAGAAGAAAAAAGGAGAAATTATTTTTGACAATGATTTAAAAGTTTCAATTGAAGGCAAAGGTGATATTCCTATCTTTACAAAAAATGGTGGTCATATACTTATTTCACAAGTCTATTAGATTCCTTCTTTGAAAGCAAATATCTTAAGTATGGGACAATTGCTAGATAATGGATATGATATCTATTTAAAAGATGCTTGTTGCACTTTGAGAGATGAAGCACACAACTTAATAGCAAGGTGCCTATATCAGAGAATAGAATGTTTAAGGTCAATGTCAATGTTGATCACCTAAGATGCTTAAGGACATATGTCAAAGACTTCTCTTGGCTTTGGCATATGAGATTTGGTCTTCTAAATTTTGGAGGGTTAAATTTATTAGCAAAGGAGAATATGGTGAATGGTTTGCCTCTCATTACTCAACCCAATCAATTATGTGAAGGGTGTGTCATAAGAAGGCAAGTGAGAAAGTCTTTTCCAAAGGAGTCAACCACGAGAACCATCAAGAAACTTCAACTTATTCATGCCAACATTTTTGGCCCAATCAAGTCATCTTCTTATGGTAAAGAAAATTATTTCTTACTCTTCATTGATAATTTTCTAGCAAAACTTGGGTTTAAGCTTTTGGCATTTTCCAAAAGTTCAAAGCCTAAGTTGAAAATGATAGTGAATTTGTCATCAAATCTTTGAGGACGGATAAAGGGGGAGAGTTCACTTCCTTGAAGTTCAACAAATTTTGTGATGCTAAAGGCATTCATCATTTTCTTACGGTTCCATACTCTCCGTAACAAAATGGAGTTATGGAATGTCTGAATAGATATATTCTCAACATGGCAAGGAGTATACTAAAGAGCAAAAATATGCCTAAGGAGTTTTAGGCCCAAGTTGTCGCTTACACTGTATACTTGTCCAACTTATCCCCTACTAGAAGTTTTTTATAGGATGACTCCTCAGGAAGCTTAGAGCAGTAAGAAGCCAAGTGTTTCTCATTTGCGAATTTTCAAAAGCGTAGCATATGCTCATATTCCTAAAGAGATGAGATCGAAGTTAGATGACAAAAGTGAAAAGCATGTCTTCATTGGCAATAGCTCTAACTCTAAGTTGTTTAATCCTACCAATGGGAAGATTGTAATTAATAGAGATGTTGGTTTTGATGAAGGAAGTTCACGGAAGTGGGATGTTTCTAATGAAGAAAGTGTTTCATTTCCTATTATTAGAGATTTTGATCATGATAAGAATGAAGATATTCATACTCCTCCTCAATCATCCAATCCTAGAAGAAATGAAAGTCCTCTTCAAAGCTCGTCTAAGGGTCCTAGGGGAAGAAGGAGTCTACGAGATCTTTATGAGTCCATAGAGATGGTAGAAAATACAACACTATTTTGTCTTTACGTTGATTTCGAGCCTTTGCACTTTGAAGAAGCTACACAAGAAAAGAAAGAGATATGCAATGGATGAAGAGATTCAAGTAATTCAAAAGAATGACACATGGGAGCTTTCTACTCTTCCAAAAGGGTAAAAGGTGATTGATGTGAAATGAGTATATAAATTCAAAAGAAATGTTCAAGGAGAAGTAGAGAGGTACAAGGCAAGACTTGTCACTAAAGGCCATAGTTAACAACATAGAGTAGATTATGATGAGGTGATGTTGATGATCGAAAGAACACAAGCTGGTTTATATTTTTCATGGGTGATGTTGTTTTTACTTGGTGTTCTAAACACCAACCCATTGTGACTTTATATACATATGAAGTCGAACATGTTACAGCTACTTCTTGTATAACACATACCAAGATTCTCATTGTTCTTTGTTTTGTTCTTTTCTGGTTCTTTTATAGACTTTGTTAAGATTTTACTTGGATATAATAGTGTTCGTTACTTGTACCTGGAAATGTAAACATAATCCCAATTTACTGGGGGTATTGCAATACAGAGACAAGCAAAGGGGATTGAGAAGTCTTCTTACCTCTAAGTCGTCAATTCTCTTCAGTTTCCTTGCAGTGTCTCATCTTTAATTCAATTTTTGACTAAGATTGATCAAACAGGAACTGCTGTTTCTTTCGGAATTAACAATCAAATATAATTAGTGATTATCATAACCACCTTAATTTGTAACATGAAAAAATGACTATTTTTGCTGAGATATGACTCTCGTACTATCTACTATATCTTTTCTATCTTTGGAAATACATTTATAACATAATGTAAACTTATATAGAAATATAAATACATTAATAGATTAATCTAATAAATTTGATTAAAAATTTAACCGATATGGTCGGTTTAATAATAAAAAATCTTAAAATGATCAACTTTTTTTGTTTAACTTTTAATTTTTCAATTCAATTTATTTTAATATTCTTTGTAGTTAAAAATTGATTAGTTTATTAATTAATTCGGTGAACTTTTGTAAACAAATTAATTTTTATAAACTAAAATAAAATTTTCATTTTTCATTTAACAATCTTATTTTTAATTAAATTTTAAATATTGATTTAATTAAATTTTAAATATTTGATAGGCAATTATTTTTCAGATTTTTTAATTTTTAATCTTTAACCAATTTTATGATAATTTAATATCGGTTGAACCTTTTAAACCTTAAATCTATTGTATTACCAATTTTACTTGCAATTCGAATTTAAAACATAGGTTTTATATAAAAGAAGTGGAGATAAAATTCACCGAAACTATATCAATTTGCAACTAACCCTTTTTGTTTTCCATTTTTTCATTTAATTTTACGTAAGGAAACTGCAGTTGGAAATGACAGCAGCTGGGTAAACACTTCATTAGGAAAGTTCAACGTTTTTAAAGTTGTCCGAACCAAGAACATCTAAGTTCAGGCTGGGCCCGACAATGAGAACGCCTAACCTTTTAAATATTTAGGGTTTTTTTTTTTTTGGAACGTTGAATATTTAGGGTTTAATCAATAGGACCTATAGATAATAAATTATTTTAATTAAATAAATTTATTCTAATCTCTTATATAATATTTACTAATTAATTTAAAGTTAACTTTTATTTAAAAATTAACATTTTAGTTATTAAATCAACTTTTATTTGAAGGTTGCATATTTTGAACATATTTTAAATTTATTTATATTTTTACTAATTATTAATATAAAATTATTTAATTTAATTAAAAATAAAATAAATTAATAAATTAAATTAAATTATTCATAGTTGTAGTTAATAATTTATTTAGTTGATAATAAATTAGATTATGAAAAAACTGAACTAGAAGGTACTTTTCATAATTTTTAAAACTAAAAGAAACAAAAACTAAACCCGAAATTGTTTGACATGTTTGCTGTTGATAATTTGGGTTGAGTCAACCTGATGTTATCAACATCAGGCGCAGTTGGAAATTGTTTGACATGTTTGATATTGATAAACATCAGGCACTGATGTTGATAACATCATGTTGATAACATCAGGTTGATGCAGGTTGATGATGATGTTATCAACATCAAACACGTCAAACAATTTCCTATCAACTTCCTTTCCTTTCCATGACACCAAACTGCAGAATCCGCTTCCCCAACTGATACACTAGTTTTCTATAAAACTTCCCCTCTTAAAACTTCCACTACTACTACCCATTTTCAGTGAAGCACTTTGTGATTAATCCGTTACTAGCCTGAGCTCTTTCTTCTGTTCTTTGTGCAAATCATGTCTACAATTATCCATGCTCCTGTTAAGCAGAACCGCAGGTGGCACTTGGCCTTTCTTGCCATCTACTGCTCCAGAGCTCTATTCTCTCTGGTGGACAATAAGGACACAAAGAACAAGGTTTATGGCCGTTCTGTATCTTATGTTGCACTTGATGTTGCACCAGAAGCAGGTCACTTTGGTATTGATCAAACGAGCCTTTCTCAACTCGTGAAGGAGGAAAATGTCCAGAAGCTTGAAGATTATGGAGGAGTTAAAGGTGTTGTTGCAGCTCTCAGAAGCGACGTAAAGAAAGGGATTACAGGTGATGATGAAGACATTTTCAACAGAAAAATATCCTTTGGTTCCAACATATACGAGAAGCCATACACAAAGAGCTTCTTCAAATTTCAGCTTATGGCAATGAAAGATCCTCTCGTCATCCTCCTGATAGTATGTGCAGCCTTGTCTCTTGTTTTTGGCATTAAAAGGAACGGGCTTAAAGAAGGATGGAGTAATGGAGGCAGCATATTTCTTACCATTTCTCTGGTTACCACTGCATGCTCTGCCAGTAACTGCAGGGCAAACAGATACTTCAACATGTTGTCCAACAGCAATGACAATGTCGGGGTGAACGTTGTGAGAAATGGATGGTGTCAGAAGATCCCCATTGGTGACCTTCTTGTTGGCGACGTTGTGAGCCTGAGAACTGGAGGTAAAGTTCCAGCTGATGGACTGCTATTAGACGAATATTATTCGTTGCAAGTGGACAATTCAAATCTGGTGGACGGCACTGACCATGTGAATCTTATCAGCACCCAGAATAGATTTTTGCATTCAGGTTCCATGGTGATTAAGGGTCGGGCTCGCATGCTTGTTACAGCAGTTGGCATGAACACGAAATGGACCGAAATCCTGATGAAGAAATGGAAGGATTCTCAGAAATCAACACCTCTGCAAACTCAACTCAACAAGATGGCAGCAGTAATTGGCAAAGTTGGCTTGTCTGTAAGTTTTCTTGTTTTTGCAGTTTGGTTGATCCGATACTTTGTGGGGAGGCGGAACGGGAATTTCTGGGCCAAGCCAAAATTTGGTGTTATCAGCGACATAGTCGGAATTATTGCTACTTCGGTTGCTATTGCATCAGGAGCATTTGTTGATGGTTTACCATTGGCTGTTGCAATTGTGCTCGCTTATTCAATGAAGAGTATAATCAACAATCATGCTTCTGTAAGAAATCGTTCTGCTTGCGAAGCCATTGCCTCAGCTAACACCATCTTCACAAAATTGGACCAAATGACAGTAACCAAGTTTTGGTTAGGACGAGAGTTTATTGAACAAGAAGCCTCCTCTTTAGTTGTACCAACTGTAATTAAACTACTGCAACAAGCAATAGGACTGAACATTAGTCAGTCGCCGTCAAAAGGTTCTTCTTTCTTTTGGACTCCTACAGAAAAGGCAATTATTTCCTGGGCCACTCAAGAGATTCGCATGGATGTGAAGGAAATCAAAAATGGGTGCAACATTCTCTACAGTGAAGCATTTGATCAGATGAAGAGATACGGTTGGCTTTGTACGAATATGAATTGTGATAATACAGTGCATATCCACCTCAAAGGAACATCAATGGCTGTACTGTCGAGGTGTTCACATTACTATGACACGGCAGGGAGGGTCATAGAGATTGATCGTACTGCAAGGGAAAAAATGACGCAAGCAATTCAAGCTATGGAAAGTGATGAACTTAGGTGCGTTGCTTTTGCTCATAAACAAATTTATGCAGAACCCCCTTATGAGTGTGGAGTATTCCAAGAATCGGTCAAGGAAAAAAGCATGATATTATTAGGGTTTGTTGGTGTGAAAGATCCCTGTAAACCTGGATTCAGAAAAGCTGTAGAAGAATTCCAACAAGCTGGAGTGAACATCAAAATTGTAACAAGAGACAACATTTCAACTGCCAGAGCTATAGCAACAGAATGTGGGATACTCAAATCTGATCAGAACCTAGAAGGTGAAGTAGTTGAAGGCCTGGAATTCCAGAACTATACGCACGAAGAAAAAATGGAAAGAGTTGATAAGATTCGGGTGATGGCAAGAGCAACCGCACATCAGAGGCTTCTTATGGTGGAATATCTGCAAAAAAAAGATCACGTCGTAGCAGTTGTTGGTGATGCTGCAGAAGATTCAGCAGCTCTAAGGATGGCAGATGTGGGAATCTCCATGGGTTCTCAAGCAACTGATTCAGCCAAAGAGAGCTCTGGTATAGTCATACTCAATGATGATTTTATATCAGTTTTTCATGTTCTGAAATGGGGAAGGACCATGTTCAACCATCTTCAGAACTTTACCCAATTTCAGATCACGGTAAGCATCACTTCTCTTGTGATTGACCTTCTCACAGCAGTTTCAGCTCAGAAACCACCAACCATAAACATTGTTGCAACCATTTCATCTGGAGAAATCCCATTTGCGGCACTTCAACTGTTGTGGGTCAAGCTGGTTATGGGTACATTGGCTGCTTTAGCTCTTACTCTAGGG
>JANIPN010232489.1:0-39715 GCA_027478595.1 Erythroxylum anguifugum | reverse complement strand
CCCACTGTTTCCTTTGGAAACAAATTCCTTCTCTAAGAAGAAACCATTTCGAGCAACAAACACTTTGTTCTCTGATGCCCGCTGATCCCGAACTGCGGCGTGTACTGGTACTGGCCCGTGGCGTCCACGATCAGCTGCAGCCCGTACCGGCTGGTGTCGGTCTCGAGGTCGGCGGCCGGCGTCCAGGTGAAGGAGCCGCTGTTGGGGATGTTCTGCGCGATCGGGTACTGCGGGACCGCGTTCTCGCTGGGCCCGCGCAGGAGGAGGATGGTTACGGTTCCCGCCGCGTCGATGGTGGGGTCCCAGGTTACCTCGAAGGGCTGGCCCACGGGTACCTGCTCGTCGAGTTCGGGCGTGCGGAAGGGGTTGCCGATGGGCTCGGGACCGCTGGGGGGCGTCCAGTTTTGGCTGGCGGCCAGCCCGAAGAGGGTGGCTGTTAGGAGGGCGAGGTATTGCATCTTGTTTGTTGATTTCTTGTTTCTTGGAAGGTTTGTATTTAGTTTAAGTCAGTCTGGCTGGTATTGATGCTAAGGTCGGTTCGTATAGAAACTAAGTATAATAATAATGGGGCTGTCGACAGACAGTTGCTTTGTTTTGAACGAAGGTGACTAGGAAAATAAGGAGAGATAGAGGAACCGCAGAATGGAAAGAGAGATGTGGAGTATGAAAGTGTGTGAGAGTGAGAAGTAACGAGAAGTTTAATAAGGAGCGAAGGCGACCAAAGATCTTATGGGGGGGAACCAGGGCACAGAGAGTGAGAGTGAGATTGAGAGTGACAAGCACCCCGGTTGCGTGGGCAGCGTAGTAAAGGAAAAGTGGGCTAGAGGATCATCACGAGAGCCAAGCAGGGAGGAGGAAGAGGGAGTAGTGTGCGCGCAGCCTAGAAGGAATGTGATGTAAGGTATAGAGAAGAAGCGTGTGTCTCTGTATGGCCAGTCAGGTGAGGTACAAGCTATAATGGGCGCAGTTCCAACCACTAACAAGAAGTAAAAAGAAGCCAAAAGCAACAAGGCAAAGCCCAGTCTCGTGGTAGGAGCAGTTGGAACGAAAGGTGCTGTGCAGCTGCGGGTAGGATCTCTGGGCTTTGGGGCCGCACCGCAAACGAACCTGAAGTGGGTAAATACGCTGAACATCACTGCCCAGGGCCCCCCCGGGGCATCTGTCAGGCACAAGAATTAGATTGGCTGTTAGAGCGTTGCTAGCTAACTAAACCCCTGACAGGGCTGCGCCACCCCACACCCACACCAAACAGCGACACACTCCAATCCCCACCCCCCTTCCTTTCCTCTGGTAGGTTTTTGGGCTAAACTACGTCTTTTGTACAACCTACCACAGTCACGCTGCTGCCCTTTTCTCCCTCCCATTTCGAGTTAGGTGTAACCCGTTGCTACTTAACCTGCTTTTATTCCGCGTGCGTACTACTACGATCGTTGCCAGAAATAAGATAGTTAACTTTACGTTCGTTCGCTTGCTTCGTCATATTCGTGAAGAGTAGCATCGAGCCATCGACCATTGTTTTCACCATTTCGCCTAAGCTCTCTCCTTCTTCCCCCTTGCCGGCGTGAAATCCCAAATCCCCAATTAGAACAGGGCGTTGTGTTGTGTGTGGACGGTCTGCCTAGGCTGAAGCAGTAGTCAAGCCCGGCTGACAGTTTAGTTCACGTTTAGTTCGTAAAGCCACTCGCCCGGCTACAGAGTCAGCCACGCAAGGCGAGCAGGCGAGCATGGGGCACAGGAGCAAAAGAAATGCGCACCATAAAGGGCGAATCAATTTGACAAAAGTGTTAGAAATGAATATATAAATAAATGGAGGAACAAAACAATTATGCTATGGCTTGAATTTATTTTCCTTTCCCTAATACGAGGTTCTCAAGCCCTTTTTTTCTTTGCCGCAAAAGTACTCAAGGCGGCGTGGCTTACTTTCGGTCCTTCGTGGCCTATAAAAAGGAAATAACAAACTTGCCCTGTTCCTTCAGCCCAACTGTGCCTCTCTCTCTGTGTGTACTCTTCCACCTGTGCCTATGCCAGGCGTTCGTGTCAGGTTCAAGCAAGGAAAATCAATCAATTACAAAAAAAGTAGGGTAGATAGATTATCGATCACCTGGTAACTAGGGTTTAGTTGGGACGCCAAATTATCCTCTCCGTTATTCTTGAGATCGTGATTTCTTATTTTTTGTTCGTCCCCTGGTTGGCAGTTAATGTGAACAAAGGACCATTGTAAGCCTGGGTGCAACCAGCTGTGATTGGGCGGGTACCACCGTGTGAGAGGCGGCGTGGTAGCATCGGTTGCATCGGCGAACCCCTGGTCCTGAAATGTGAAACGTCCCTTCAATTTACAATCCCCTGCTCTTAGTAGTAGTAGCAGTCGGAGTAGTAGCAGTGGTCGCAGCTTCAGATGAGCGTTTAAAAAAGGAAATAGGAAAGAAGAAAGGAAGGATAAGGGGGATTTGAAATTCCTTCATGAAATTCTATTCATACAATTCAGATGTGGTGTTCATTTCACCACAGCATGGCTGTGAGCGTTCATGCATCTTAAAGTAGAGCCGCATGTTCAGCCTCAATGTCAACAGATCAATTAACATCTCTTTAAAAAACACCGCTCCAATAAACTACTTCCTCTTGACTACTACAGACTATCCCCTCCAGTGTAATCATCATTAACATTATTATTGTTACTCCTCCATAGGTACAATAGCACTCCGCGTCCGCCCCCCGTCGCACCAAAAGAAAGCCTACCTAAGCTCCGCCAGGCCAGGCCCAATATCCGCGCTCCTCTCAGCGAACGGAGCTGCTTCTATCACCCTTCCCGAACAAATGTCTCTTCCAAACAACATCCCAGATGATTAACCATTCCTCTCCGTCCCCAGGACCAGGGCGTGCGCGCAGAAGAAAACAACCTGACTTGCCAAACCCCCGCCGATCCCCATAGCGAACCATAATCTTAAATCCCCATCCCCATCAATCCGCTTTAAGCTTTTCATCCGATTCCAAGACAAACTCACCAATGAGGTAAAGTGAACTAAGTCTACTATGGTAATCGTCCCTGCTATATCACCCTTCTGTCTTACCACGTATTGATTCCACCTCCCCTCCCTTACCCAGACAAGATTACGTATTGCGTAATGGCACGTCACACGTTTTTGCCAGCTGCGATCAGATACCGAAATCGATAAGTAGGAAAGAACTAAGAAGAAGAAATAAAAGGGCGATTGGCTTTTTTTTTTCTTCGTTTCCGGCGCTACTGGTTCGATAGCGATTCATTATTCGTTCACGTCAGGCGGGGAATGCACCACCGCGCGCCCTATTTTGCGGTTCGGAGATTGAACAGGAGCGGCGGACCTGACCAACCAAACAACCAGGTCGCCTTTTTTTTCTTCCTCACGTACGGTAGTGATTAATTCCTACTGACATTATTCCGCCGGGGTAGTAGGTACTGTACAAGTAGCCATACCTCTAGCTACCTACCTCAGGCTCAGCTCTATTGTATGGGAAGACGTACTCATGATACCAGTAAAGTAACGAGTACTTGTCCCAACTCCGTAAAAACATATCCCCAAAACATCCACTCGTTAATTACCACTCACCCGTAGAGAAAATCCAAGCTGGGACACACGACCAGGCCCTAGGACACTTGCGGCTGTCCCCCTCGCTTTCGCGGGCAGCAGCGAACATCGTTATTAAACTTGCTGGCGGGATGACATCGTTGATGCGGCGCGTGCCTATACCCCTCCCCTCCCACCCTCCTTAAGGGGGGCTAAATAGGGCTGGCTGGTACTCGTCTGACTAGGTAAGTGGAGAAAAAATAGTTTTTTAATTAGGTCAAGAGTCTGTAAATTGAAATAGAGGTGTAAAGTATCGTAATTGGGCTGATTGATTCATCGATGACGAAGTTCCCCAGTAATGAGCTGGGAAGCGGTAAATCTTATATTACATGCTTATGTACATGGGAGACTACCAGAGATTATCGGGACATAATGACAGATGTCAGTATGCCGTCTGACGTCCATGAGATGGATTTGCGATATAGAGTCGAGCAGCTTTCATATCTCTCCTCTGAGACCTTCACGCATTACGATTAAGCGGCAAGCAAATTCATTCAACAGAGATTGTTCCCCGACAGCTTGGGCATATACACTCGATATGGGTGTGGATGTGTGAATTTCATTTCTCTTGACTCTCATATGGCTCAGTCCGCCCTCTCTTCCTGATGGACTGGCTGACCGGCTATCTGACCACCACCATCCTTTTATCAAAATAAATAAAAAAGAAGATTGGCCGCACGATGTCCCTGGTCAACATGGACTTCGAAGAAGGCTCCAAGCAATGCAATCCTGATGATCCCGTCTTATTGTAAGTAGTAGCCTTTGAAGAACGCCGAGCGCCCTCTCATCGTCAACGCAGAAGTTCGCTGCCTGAGCCTACCCTTCCTTTCCGGTGCTCACCGCCAGAATGAGCTCCTTTCCCATCATTATTGTCTTCATCTCATTCGATCTGACGACTAGAGACCCCCCCTAGTGCTCAAAAAGAAAATCCATTATCCACAACTAGTCAACAATGCCAGTAAAATTCATTTCCATGCGTGTGTACCATCCGCCTCCCGTGTTAGTACGTGTATATCTAAACCGTGGTGAATACGGCGAAAAAAAGAGAGGTGAAAAACAGGAGCGACAAGCAATTGTCTTTCCAGCTCTCCAATCAACCGTTCCACCAATCCCTGAATCAATACAGGAAGCAAACATCCCGAAAAAAGGACAAAAAACAATGCTCCTCTTCCCCATTCTCTGGGTGTGATAATGCAGCATATAAGTTCCCTACCCGCATTGAGCCCTATATGGACCAACCTGACCCTCAAATATCTCTTTACTTTTTTTTCACCGCCTTCGGGCCTTTACTATTATCTCCCTACTATCTACTCTACCGCACGATCTGTTCCCTCAACTTACTTTCCTGACCTTGGGCCTTCCCGCGGCGTCCTAGCAACGTTGCGTTATCGAGACTTAGCTCGAACGGGCCCTGCTTCTTGCGGACTTGCTGCCGGGCGGCTGCCGCAACCGCGGGGCTATGTTGACCGTAGCCGCGTTCCTGCTTGGGCTGCGACTGCTGCGGCGGAGGGGCATGTGAGGCGCGAGCTTGAGCGGCAGCGGAGGGGTTGTTGCCTAGGTGAGCGTTGCGCATCTTCATTTCCATGCCGGAGACATCTGTAGCAGCGGTATGAGCGTGAGTCTTGGATTGAGTAGTGTTATTGGCAGAGGCAGAGGCATGGGCATGGGCATGGGACTTGGGGAGCTTAGCGGGAGGGTCTTGGAGGGAGCGCGAACCTCTGTAGGCGACGGTATCGTTGCCGTCGTCTAGTTCATCGTCGTCATTGTCTTCATCCAGCGAATTGAGCCCGTTGATACCGCCACCGCCGCGGTACCCCTGCTTGAAGTTCTTCCGCCGCTTGCCCTCTTCTTCTTGTCGATGCACGGCGTAGCCGACGTCGAAGACTTCGCGTAGGTTGACAGCGCCGGGTGAGCGGAAGTCCATGCGTCGCATGTGTCCGCCAGGTGTCTCGAGAAACTGTGCGGATAGTGGCTCGCTACCGCCTGCTGCTGAATTGGCTTTGTTGAAGTCGTACTCCTTCTGGCGGGTGTAGAGAGGTGTCGCAAGGGGCGGGGCATCTGCTGCGGCGGTAGTGGCTTCGTTGGTATTTCGGATCCAGGGGTGGTTGAGGAATTGTTCGATTGTGTAGCGCTTCTCTGGGTCCACGGTAAGGAGGTGGGATACTAGGTCTTGGGCACCTTTGGAGATGTCGTCCCACCATGGTGACAGGAAGGTATACTGGCCTCTAGCCACCTTCTCTGTAAGCACTTGTATACTTTCGTCGTAAAATGGTGGGAAACCGCAAAGTAGCGTGTACAAAACACATCCCAGTGCCCACATATCCACACTCTTGGAGTATCGCTCGTCCTTTACGATTTCTGGGGCCGTGTACCCGACGGTTCCGCACGGCGTCATTGTTTGGCTGTCCCAAACGACCTTGGAGAGACCGAAGTCCGCAATCTTAATCTGTCCTATTCCTCCCGATCCGACGCCTGCGACGAACTCTCCCTCGTCTTCCTTCTCCTCGTCCTCGGGTGCTCTTGGCTTGGGGTTCTTAGTGGGAATAAAAGGAATCGGGTAGAATAGTAAGTTTTCTGGCTTAATGTCACTGATACTTTGGTTAGCCTTGGCACCGCCTAGATAGAGCCACACTTACCGATGAACAACTCCCTTCTCCTCATGCAAGTAGAGCAATGCTTTTGCAACCTGCAAGATAACATGCCGGCTCAAATCTTCGCTGAAATATGTCAAACGAACAATCTGGTGGAAGAGCTCGCCACCGGGGCACAACTCAAGCACGATGAAGTAGTACTGTGTAGACTCCGAGAACGAAACTAGCTTAACGATATTAGGGTGGTCCAGTTGTCGCATTATCTGAACCTCTTTGAGAATGTTTGCCCTCTAATGCCAGAGTCAGTTGAAAGTCTAAAAAACCTTGTCACTTTGCGACGAAGCCACACATGTTATAAGAAACCGATTTGCGCACCTCAACGACTTTGGGCTGCTTTTTAAAGTCTGGATGTAAATGTCTGTCGCCCTATCGATGCTGGTGGTTGGTAATCCCTCCCCAATAAAGCTTCCCGCAGGTTGAAGTAGCGAAGAAGCAACGGACAAGAAGGGAAAAGGTAGTGGTGCAGAACGAGACGACGTTGAAGCGCAAAAGAAGAAGGGTACAGCTTTTTTTGATGGAAAGCTACTCCTTGCTTACCTGAGATGCATTCATTTCGAACTTGCGCACCACTTTTATTGCAACCTCATCAAACTCACCCGTCGTATCTCTCGCCCTGTAGACGTTGCTGAACGCTCCGTCACCCATCTTCTCGATTAAACGATACCTCTCCAAGCCTGGGTATTTGGGCAATTTGCCCTTGCTCTCTCTTTCTTCCGCAACTATCCTCTCGATCACCGCAGGATCCACCTCCTTCTTGCGGTCAGCATGGTTCCCTCCATGAAGTCGTTGGTTTTCTCCGGCCGCGTTTGCCGCCGCTCCGCCGACCTGGGCGGCGACATTCCTGTTATCAACGTTTGCAACCGAGTAGTCGCCTTGGCCAGCGTTGCCATGATGTTTGCGGTCGATGTGTGCATGGACGGGGGCCGGCTCACTGATCCCTAAGTGTTTGACTTGCGGTTCGTGATATCGTTGCTGCTGGGCATGTACCGGCGAAACGTCTGTCGTGGGGTCAGCGGGCTGAGGGTGGGCTCCGCGAGCCTGCTTGCCATGCCGCAGAAAGTTTTTGAAGTTCTCAAACGCAGACATGTCGACGGAAGAGAGAGAGTGTGTGTTTGTAGAATGTGAGGTGGTCGGCTTGGGAGGAGTAAGGATGCCGCGGTACGTCGACTCGTTGCGACTTTTCCGCCGCGGGGCCTGCCTTGATGAGTGCGCAGCGAGGGAGGGGTGGTAATGACGTAAGACCAATGAAAGACAAAGACGTAGATTTGGCAACAGATGTCGACAAAAAGAAACCAAGGTAGTGGCTGGGAAGCGGAAGAGGAGAAGGGGAAGAAAAAAGTGAAGAGGAAAGTATTGAACGTAGGTAAAGTGAACGGAGAGGAAAAATGTGAGAGTTTGTATGTAGTGTAGGCGTAGGCGTAGGCGAATGCGTAGGTGCAGGTGTAGGGTGTGCCGTAGGGAGAGAAAAGAATATGCGCGTGGCAAGTGGGTGCCGGTACGAATAGATGCGCCAGCTTCGGGCTGCTGTTGTAGATCGACTACGATGTCATCAACAACATCTGTCAGCAACCCTTCTTCTCTTGCTTCCTTGTTACCCACTCCTCGCCGTTGCTCCTCCCTGCTTTTTGTCCCCGATTACCAGTAATAGGCTTTAGGCTTTCCCCCATGCGATCGGGCGCACGCATGGGCAAATGGTCATTTACCTGTAGCTGGGTATATGCAAATTGTCGTTACGAGGGCCTTACGTAGTTGTCGTTCGTTCGTGGAATTGGAGCTACTATGACTGCTATTACTGTTGCTATTGCCACCGTAATTCCTGTTGCACAGCTTTCCCTTTCTCGTTAATTGTTTATTTTCTTTTCCTTTTTTCCTCCAGTGGAATCCAGTCATATTAACCACACATACAGACACACATTTACGGTAATTCCATGCTGGTATTATGCGGGGATGAGGTGCTAAATAATGAATTCCGTTGGTTTTCATTGACCAGAACCGATAATCACTACTTCGTGCCGTTGATCTTAGAGGCATGATCGACTTTCGCAGTGAAGATTCCTGGGCTCGCCGGCACCGGAATATGTGGAGCAAATTGGGAATCGTTGACGGATGTATGCCCGTGGGCCCTAGATGGCTAATCTCGACACGAACGTGCTTCTCGTTCGTTAGTGAGCTTCGTCATCGTCTTTGATTTTCCTGCAAGACGAGTTCACAAGTACTGCATCAAAAATGCAGTGCTCATCGGCCGGCACTGTACGATCAAAGTTTGAAACCAATCAAGCCGTGTAGCAGAGCCGACAAAGTTTTGTCTGTCGGAACCAAGCTGACTACTACATGTGTTATGTCCTGCTCGTTCGGTGAAGGGCATGCTGATGGAGGTGACGTGTGAAGCTGTACAGTAGGTATCTTAGGAAGTGGGAGGATGAAGTGCTCTTCTTCTTGTTACAGACGAATAAAGCCTGAACATTCGTTGAGACAAGTATGAAACTTGCATATTCGTTTATCTTGTCCTACAGTCCAGTGTCAGGCCGCATTGTCACTGAGATGACGAAACGGGCAAATCGGATCGATTTGCTGGTCTAACTCTATTGATGAATTCAAGTGCATCATTGCTGCCGCAAGAGCTGATGGCAGATCAGTCAGCTTTGTGGCGTTCTTCCTTCCCTCTTTTCTCTTTCTTTTAGACTATACATCTTGTTATCGGACGTTGCAGAATGTTTCTTTCTTTCTTTCTCCTCTTGTTTTTTGTCCTTCTGATGTATCCACATTTCTCCCGAACAGGCTTAAGGAAGAGGATACTGGGAATCATAGCACTGCCAAGGCAATTTAGCCAATCATGATACTGACACTCCAGGTTGTCATAGTGTAGGATGTCGATGTCGAATGGATCACGGGCGGGTAGCGGGGGGTTGACCATGATGTCATCTGGCCGAACACGCGAGCGCGGGTTTGCATCAGAGACGCCGATCCCGCCTATCACTCTCCTCCCGCGCTCCCAAGGAAACCCCTAACCGTTCGACTTCTACTACTGCAAGCCTCATCATTAAACGAAATTGTGCCATGGCTGTGGCTTGCGCTCACCACTTCAAGTCTTCAACGAACCTGAATTGTCCATCATGGTTTTGGCTGGACAATCGACTATTCCGTTGCTTCTGATTGATCCACTCCGGGATCTCTTTGAACGGGTCTTAACTTTGCAAGCTCGCTGTGGCTGGTTCTGGAACCGCTAACGCGGCCGGCTCTTATTAGGATACAAAGTAATGGCATGCAAGCATTCATGACACGAGCTTTTTTTCCGTCCTTGCCGCTTCACTAGGATACCTTTCGTGTCGGCAATCTCTACTTCCGGATAGTTGGTCGAACCCGTTATACAGGAATAGGCTTGGGCGTTGTTGGTGCTGTTTGCCGCAGCCCTATGGTCAAGGTTCTTCTTAACGCTTTCTGTTGGATGTGACAATCGAACGTAGATAAAGTTGGTTCCAGTTGTTGCCGTTCCTACTAAGGATTCGTTGGAAAATTGACGTTATGTGTGCCGGTCCTCCATTCAGCGAGATGGCATTTGCCTTTGACTTTATATCGAGTATGGTACTGTGTAAGGGATTTGACAAATGAGATCGCCCCTTTCGGGTCCTTCGGGTATCTGTCGGAGTGGTCTAAAGTCTCCAATACAACGACCTCGCCAAACGAACGGCGAGGAAGGCCTAACACGATTCCTCCACCCTCACAACAGATGAATTATGATGACGAACTGCTAAGGGACACAAAAAGGTTTTTTTCGTGAAGAATTTGATATCACTTGACGCCTAAGTGTCTTGGTCGTTGGATTTAAGTACCAGTAGCGCATGATACGAACACGACTGGTAGCCAGTGATTAAACTCTGGGGAATCTAATCAGTGTGAACATTAGATATTCTTACGACAATGGCAGAGTCTGCCAAGCTTACGCAATTTTTAATACCGCAATTTTTGCCCTACAGCGAGGCATCTAGTCTGATGGCAAAACACTTGACATCGTGCGGTCAGACCGCACGGACCATGGGCAACGGGCAACGGACAACGGACAACGAGGCTGCCACGCGGTCAAATCAGCTGCCTGAAAGAGGGAGGGAGAGGGAAGAGAGCAAAAGAGGCCACAGAGATCTGAGCAAACGCTTCCAAAAACAACACAATCCAGAAAAAAATTCTATGGAGATTGATATTTTCCATAGAAATGTCAGACGTCAAGAGTGCCTACTATCCGAATGACCTATCTTTTCCCGCTGTCAAACTCGAGGAGCTAGCAAGGAAGGCCTCCCAAGCACGCATGCACGCACATATACTGTTGATCATGTACAAGTACTCGTACCATCATGGCTGCCCGTCCTTGCCGCCCTACATAACCTTAGGGATGGCCTCGTGATACAGAGCCGAAACAGGCTGCAGTCCTGCCACCTGATGAAGAATGCGCAACATCTTTGCATAACACAGCACAACACAAACGTACGAATATAAGAGATGTAGGAGATGTGATAAGTACTTTTAGGAGAGTCTCCAGATCTGAGGATGGTAGCTAGAGATTGGGTAGATGTTGCCTTGCCCAGACAGCACGATCTGCCTAGTTGCTTACTTGCTTATTATTCCCTTTGTGGACACATTTGAGTCACTGACCTGCATCCAAAATGCACCTCATACGGTCAGCTTGAGCGACATCAAAAAAGGCTCCCCCAAGTGCGAAAGAATGCAGAAAAGTCGCACCGCGGATACAATCCGAGTCAACTACCCGGGCGTCTGCCTTGCCTTCCGCGTACTCGTACAGATACTTAACTTGTCTCGTACTTATTCACTCATACATACACATACTACCTGCCTACCTACCTACCTACCTACCTACCTACATAGGTTATGGCTCTTCTGCTATGGACAGTCTCCCGTTCCCTGGTCCCTGCGATTGATCCCGTTCAACTTTGTGAGACCAGAGCCTCTGATCGCAGCTTGCGCCACTCCCACACCCCTCCCGTGAAGTTAATTTGCTATACTGAATCCACGTGGTCATTGAGTATTGGTAGCCAGAAAGAGACTTTCCAGAAAGGGGGTTTATCGCAGCTTATTACCATAACGGATAAAAAACTGCGAGGGAAGAAAGTGGGATTATATTAGATACTGTAAGCGCGATAGTATGTAGGTAGACTTGGTAGAGTATTATCGTGCATCGTATTATTCCGTACTCGTCTTTCTTCCGAAGGAGCATCAGCTTCTCCTTTCTCATGCATGTAGCTTTTCTGCTTTTCTCAAAAGCGATATTCGAATTTAGTGACTCTGACGCATCATGCTTGTTGAGCCAATCAAAATTCCCGGTCATTGTTAATAAGAGATCAACGAGTCAACGGCAAAGGCTGCTCAGCCTGGTGGCCGCTGGTTCCCCTTGTAGAGCCCTGGCATTGCGGCTTTCTGGCCAGCCCTCCCACTCATATTCAGACACGCCTACTACACCCACCAGGATCCATAAGGTACTCTTTCTCTGTGAGGAATGATTCCTGACAGGTACGAGAGTGTTCAATAAGCGCCCAGGTCAGTTCGTGTCATATTAGATCAGATCGGATCTGATCAGGGGCCGTTTTTATCCGTCAACCACACACAGCAACGCAGCCAGAAGCAAGAATAGCATAGAAACAGTCAACTGAATAAAAAGAAGGCAACAGAGCCGCTTCTGGGCCTGGCTAAGGGGTCGGGGAGAATCAACTAGGTGAACCAGCAGCCTTGGACCTTGGACCTTGGTGGTGGTATGTGAATTGGAATTGTGTCTGACTGCCTGTCCGCCTGTGTGTCTGTTCTCTGCCGGGGTCCACGCCGTCCGCCACCCTTCTTCTCCTACTCACCACCTCTGCAACCAGGCACACAAACGCACACACACCCAGAGCCACCCCCTCCCCTCCATCTCCTCCCGCGCGAAAATCCTTCCACCCATCCACCCGTCGCATCGCGCGAGATCTTCCTTCAACTCTCACTCACACTATTTCACTGTATCAGCCTCTTCAAGTATCATTTCAATTTTTCTCCTTTTCCTGTTTCTTTTCTTCAGTCGTTGAACGTCGCCCAGCAGACGCTGAGGCAGGTGACTCCAGACTCGGCGCACAACCTCTGATCTGGCCACTGACCCGCACATACAACCACACACAAACTCTCTCTGTCTCTCTCTCTCTTTTGCGCACTCGCTTTGCTCTCTCTACTCCAGTTTCTCGCGCTACATGGGCCCGCCAACATCTGTTCCCCCCGACCTTCTCCGCCGGCACATCTAACTATCATCTCCTCTCCTTTCGCTGACCTCGATCTTCATTCATTTCAACTAAATATCGTTACCGCAAGGTATTGAGTATCGTATCATGAAGACTTAGTTCATGCGCCCGACTCTTCCCAGCCTCGACCACAAAAGTGTCAGCTCAGTCGCTTTCGTTTCAGCCTCCCAGCGTTAAGTGGCTGCAGCCGCGAAGGGTCTCACTGCTAGACGCTGGGAAGAAGTAGAAGATAGATAAATAAATAAATGGAATCAGGAGAAGGACCAGAGAGGACCGCCTCTCTGACGGCGCACAAGGCGCTTCCTCGCAACCCGCCCGCCCGTCAGGACTCCGGCAGCAGCGCGGTTGCCAAAGAGGTGGAGCGCATAGAGAGGCGGCTGTCGCAAGCTCAGTCGCAGCCCGTGGCCCAGGCTCAGAACAAGTCGGAGGATATTTCGTCGTGGATTCGAGATCCATCGCAGGCCGTGGCCGACCCCAACTTACCTCTTACGCCGCCCTCACTTCCGCAGGATTCGGAGGAAGAAGATCAACACGCCGTCGAAGAGGACAACCAGCTGGGCGACGCAGATGTCTCCAAGGAGGTCAACACTCCTACGGGCACGCAGCGAGTCCAGACCCCCGTCATACAGCAAAGCCCGCCGACACCCGAATATACCCCTCCTCGCTACGCTCCAAGTTCAGGTGAAAGAAGTGGGTTGAAGCCAAGCTCTCTCTATACGGCAGATCCATCTTCGACGGCAGATTCTTTCAAGACTGCGCTAGAGCACCACGGCTCTGATGACGGTCACAATACCAGACTTTCGGCCCATAGGGGTGACGGTGGCAGGCCCGCCAATGTAGGGCTCGGTCTAGGACTGGAAGCATCGGAAGGAAGCGGGGATTCGACGATTCGAACGCCGAGTATTGCGCCCAAAGTGCGCTCCTACGACGAGATGTGGGTGGAGCAGGGAAATACTGTATCGGACGATCCATTTGTTGTCCACGAATCCGTTGCCGTGCAGCAGATCGATGGCTCGAAGCGGCCGAAGAGGCGTCGAAAGAGGGACAAATCTCGCAGCAATGCTTCTTCCACGCCAGAAGATTTTCAGGCATCTCTGGAACGCGACCCTACTACCAGGTCGAGGACGGAGAGGGCAAAGGCAAATTCATCTTCGGTGGAAAAATTTGCAGAGCAGATACAGTGGCCGTCTGAGAGTGACGACACCGCTCAGATCTACGTGGACAAGCAGCGTCTCTCTGAGCTATCGAACGCTACACACTCGCAGGTCGTTCAGGCCTTTGTCGTATCTACCCCACCGCAGAGGAGGCAGAAACTGCGGCACTCTAGCAAGAATGAGTCGTTGCGGACTGCTGGCTCCCCAATAAACAGTTCGAATCGAAGTTCTCTCAACTCGAACGTAGAAAAGTCTCGAAGGAAGCTCTCCAAAGGCGAAGGTGGACATAGGATCAGTCAGAACTCGGATAGTGGCATCAGCATGGGCTCGGATCTACGCAAGAAGATAGTGGAGGCTCTACCTGCATCAGAGATTCCTCCCCGCCGGTCATCGCTGAGGAGACGAAAGCAGCCTAACCTGAGAAGCTTAATAGAAGTAGAGCGTAGCGCAGAAGCCGAAGCAAAGAGGCCCGAAACTGCTCCAGACAACGTTCAGAGACCATCATTTGATGTATCGAAGAAAAGACCGCGAGCAACCTCCGATGCCAACCCTGGAGCCGCCCCTCTTAGTGAAATACGTGGAAGGAGGCATAAGGAAGCACTGTCTTCGTCAGCTCCCTTGATCCCTCCAAGGAGCTCCTCCCTTTCGGCCCCCACGAGCCGCAACAACTCGCGAACAACTTCTCTCACTTCTACAAGCCTATACAAGCACAACCTACAGCAGCACAACCTTCAACATCAACACCATCAGCAGCAGCAACATCATCACAACCACCAACAACATCAACAACAGCATCAACAACGACAACAAACCCAACCCCAGCCCCGCCAAAGCACCGAGCGACAAGAACCTCAACCTCAGCCTCAGCCTCAACCCCAAACCCCCCAGACTGCCCGCCCCCGCGCAGCTGTCGACCCAAACACCACCACAGCCGACCGCCAACCAACCTACCTCAGCGTTGGCAGCTCCGGCAAGCGCGAGAGCTCTGAGTCAGGAAACGGCACCGGCGCACGTCACCGTTCATCGGTCCTCGCTACCCCTTTCTCCATGGCCTCGATGCAGAGTACCACCGGCACCACTAGTATCGGCGGCACTACTACGGGACCCTTTGAAGTCAACGAGGCTACCGCCATCGAGATCTACCCGCACAACAACACATCTGTGCTCGTCGTTCAGCAGCTGCCATCTAAGGGCGCCGCCGCACCCCGTCTTTCGGCCAGCCTGTCGGGTAACGTGCGGATCAACCTGGATAGCTTTGGTGCGGCGCCACCGACGACGAATGCTGTCGCTGCTACAAGAGGTGGAGGGTCAAGCCAGGCGCTCCAGCCAGGTACCCAGGTGAGGACACAGGCTGGAACGGGCCTGACTGCGCGCCCACCGCCCGTCGTGCTCATCCCGCCAACCCCCGCGCATGCTGATCCTAGCAATAACATCACCGTCACCACCAACAGCAGCAAAATCAACAACGTGATAGCATCCGCACCGCCAAGCCGCGGCCGGCGCTCGGAAAGCAGCTCTTCTGCTCAAGCTTCAGGCACAGCCGCAGGCCCGTTCGCCAAAGTACGCCGCGCGCTGTCGGCGAGGCGCTACTCGGAGGGCTTCATCAGCCCGTTGACACGTACTTGGGTATCGCGCAGTGGGAGCACACGTGGACACGGCCACCACGGGCAGGGGCGCCGGAGAATCGACACTGCAGGACACAGACATGGACAGGGACAGCAAGCGAAGGCCGCGGGGCCGCTAAGCGGCTTTTGGCGGCCCAGGGGCTTCTGGAACGATCTCTCGGACGATGAGGACGATGTCGGTGCGGGTGGTGGTAACAGGCTGTCGAGGCAGATTGGCTTCATCCGTACGAGCATCCGCGGGCCCGGCGAGGCTGCGGCCGGAGCGTTCGCGCGGCGCTGGGGCAGCCTGCGCGCCAGGAGCAGGAGCAAGGGGCGGAGTCCGGGCTTGGGTCTGGGCGCTGGGGCTTGGGGCCGTTCGCCTGCCCACGCCAGGGACGGCGGCAGTGGCGGAACGAACGCCTACGTGAGCTACGGCCGCCCCGAGTATCCGCGGCAATACTCGGCCCGCCGGTATAATAGCCACGACGGGTATACGTACTACAACGACGACGACGATGACGATGACGACGACGAAGATGGCGTTTACGATTATGATAATTATGACGACGATCCGAATAGGTACGACGGGATGGACGCGGTGGAGCGGAAGGTGGGTGTCCTGGCTCGTGTGAAGGGTGCCCGCCCGTTTGCGGGGCTGCAGGAGACCATGCGCGGGATGAGGGAGAGGAGGGCGGAGGAGAAGCTGGAGCGCCAGAGGGAGAAGATCAGGAGGAATATCGGGCCCGTGGTGCTGAGGGGGGACGCTAGGCCGTTTATGGAGAGTAAGGAGGTGGTGGGGGCTTGGTGAGTGACGAACAGTGAAGCATGGCGTGCAGTAGCTTTGCGGACAGTGATGAATAGCGACGCAGATGGATGAGGAGAATGGAATGAATGGGCTGATTTGGGTCGAATTTTGATGGGATTTATGAAAAAAACGACTGCTTACGACAAAAAGAACACAAACACGCGATGATAGATGACCCTCCCACCACTCTTGCCCGTTATTCTTTTTTACTTCACGACACGAAAACATGGAAATTCTTGAGACGGCTGGCTTTTACGGATCGAACATCCAAAATACTTTCTAACGGCGGCGGCCCTTTTTAACTTCTATCTTCTGCTTCGGGAATCTTGTTTTAGCTTTTCACCAACCTTTTTCAATTATTTTTATTTTCCTCCTCAACAAACAAGGGAACACTCGGAGAGAGACGGTGTTATTTGCTTCATGAATATTTGCTTCTTGTGGAATTTATTGCTGCGGCAACTTCGGTTCTGGCCGGACTTTGATCATCGGAAAGAAAAACTTATTTATTCTAAGTGGAGCAGGTTACAAGAATTAGGGAAAGAACGTGAGACGGGCATGACGATATCTTTAACATGTTCTGCTGCTTGATTCCGATTTCTACCTGGGGGCCATTTTGACTTTCTAGCTGTGACGGGCTGGGCTCGCCGGCTTACCCTTTTTGACTTCCAGATTTTCGAAATTCATGCACTCAATGGGTATGAGAGATGGGAAAGAGTGTGTGTGCTACGGAGCTTACGAACGAGACGAAAAACGAAAGTTTGAGCTTTTAAGTTAGCTTTGATATTTTTGATCTTTGATATTAAGTTTTGTTTCTACTCTTTATGGCCTATTCTATTTTCTTTTAGTTTTCAGATAGAACTAACAGAGAGATGAACGAGGCAGACGACAAATAATTTGCTCTTAACGGCTGTCCTATCGTCTCCTCACTTTATTCTTTTCCCTCTCTCTATAGTTGTGGGTTGTTGGGAAATAAGTGTACTGCATGCAGTAATTGATTATTTGATATTCATCACCGCTGAGGCCTTTGCTTGCCTGTGTGTGTATGCGGGAGTAAGAGCCTCGAGGCTGCGATGACTAGCAACTAACTAGGCCAGCTATGCCATCAATATGATCAAAAAGCAAAAATTACATTACTACTGGAACTCTAGGAATCCAATTTACAAGCAACCTCCTAGGTCCTAGCAAGTCTCGCTGGTAATAGATCAATCCAGATAGCGATGAATGAACCCTTGGCGCAAAAGCTGCCCACCTTACTTACCGTAACGCCTTCCTCGGTTCCCACCAACCCAACCATCCGTGACTTCCAAATGATCAAAAAATAAAAAAAACAATCTCCCGACATCTCTCTCTCGCTCTCTTGCAGTGCCTAGCCATACTTCCCGAAGCCAACTACCATTCATTAAATAACGTTGTCGTTGTAGTCGTTACTCTCGTATCGCAAGATGCAAAGCCCATCAACCTTTCTCCCGGTCCTACCCTCTCCAACCTTCATCTCTCCCCCTTCCTCTTCTTCTCCTTCTCTTCTCCCCCTCCACATTCTTCTCACCCTCCATTCTTCTCCCCCTCCCCCTTCTCCTCCCTTCTCTCACCACCATCCCCAACCAAACCCCCCTCTAATCCACACCTCAAATCGAGCTCAACCCAGCATCAACCTCCTGCCCCTCAGCACCGAACATATACGGCCACTCGCCAACGCCATCGAGCATCCAGTTCAGCGGATCAAAAACCTCCCAGTCGGTAGAAAACCCAAACTCAGCCACGGGGGTGGGTGCGCGGCTGACGCTCGTGCTGGTCGGCGGCGCGAGCATCGAGTCGAGCTTGTTGGTGCTGCCGCCAGCTGCGGCGGCTGTGGCGGCGGCGGTGAGGGTGTCGGTGGTGTTGGATGTGGATGTGGGTTGTTGGGGTTCTTGGAGTTGTGGTTGGTTGAGGGTTGTTGTAGTGGTTGTGGTTGTAGTTGTTGTCGGAGCGGGTGGGTTGGTGGCGGTTGTGAGGGTGCTGATTGTGGAGCCGTTGGTTGAGTCTGGGTTTGTGGGGTTTTGGAGGGCGTCTGTGGTGGGTGATGGGGTGGTTAGTAAGACATGCATATAATCTAATAAGAGACAATGGCTGGGTGGAAGAAGGAGGGATTGGAGGGTGGAAGGAATGGAAGCGTATCTGGAAAGAGAAAGGAGGGAGGAGGAGAGCTTACTCTCGAGATTGCCGCGGCCCTTGGCCTGGAAGTCCTCGCGCCATCGCCACACGGAGTCGAAGCAGAGGCTCATGGACATGCGGCACCGCACGCGGAGCTCGAGCTTATCGTCGGCGGTGCCGTCCCAGCCCGGGCTGGGTGCGGACCCGGCGCCGCTGGCGCGCCACAGCTGCGCGAGCACCTCGGCCAGGCGGCTGGGCAGGTCGTTGTGCAGGGTGCTGATCTGGCGGATGGCCTGGATAGAGCGCGAGAAGAGGGCCTTGCCATCCTCCAGGTCGATCAGACGCGCGAAGAAGGAGTTGAGCAGCTTGAGCAGCGTGAAGCTGCAGGCGATGATCATCTGCAGTATGTAGCCCGTCGAGTACTTGAGGATGTTGCCGCCCGCCGGCGTCTCGAGCTTGAAGACTTGCTCGAGGTAGCTCTTCGTGGCGTTCCAGAGCTCTCTCAGGTCTTGTTCGTAGGTTGGGCTGGTGTGGGAGTCGAAGAAGACGGATAGGCGTAGGTGTAGGTTCGCTGCTAGGAGGTACACCTGGTTCACCGCTGCAAAGTTTAGTAGGGACGTTCGAGTCGGTAGGGCCTTTCCATTGCTATACTCACAGTTCAAGCTAGACTTCTTTACGGTTTCAAGGTCTTTGAGCTCCTTGGCCAGACTCGCAACGATATTAGGCTTCTTATCCTGGTCTACAAAGCCAACAGGGTCGTTCTTGTTTCCATATAGACTCTTGGTTATCTTATCGGTTATCATTTCTATACGGAGTCTTGCGTCCATTTCATCGGGTAGTTTGAACCCTGACTCATCCATAGACCTTTCTTGTAGCGTCCAGTCGTAATGAGTGGAGGCCGGTTGCCCGTAGCCAGTTGCAACTCTACTTAAAGGTTAGTAATTACCACATCCTCAACCAGATAATCCAAGTTTACCGCTGTGCTACCACATTACACGCCGCCCATGTCTTCACGCGGTCCTTGAGTTCCTCTTCTCGAAGGTCAATCCTGAATTTGGAGAAGTCTTGTGCATGAGACGGTCTATGCAGCCCTATTTGCATGGCAATTTGTAGCATCAGTCCGGAGATCATGAACGTGGGATCCGACGATGTCGAGCTTATCGGTAACGGCCATACGCAAAGCATACATAGGGCCTTGACTACAAGATAGCTCTGTGGAACATCGGCGATAGTCGCCCACAATAGGTGTGTCAATCCCTTCGATATATCTTGCAACGTAACCGGTGCCGGAGCATGGTGTCTAGCCGCAACGGAAATAACCGTCCAAAACAGGAGCTGGCATTGCTCATAATAGAAGTCGGCAGATCGTTCCGGATTAAGAAGCGGTTGTAGTGGATGATAATATGTGAAAAAGCTCGTGGCTGTGAGATAAAGCAGTGCTGTGGTTGATTCAGACTTACATGTGGAAGAGTTCATCGACTTGCGTGTGAGTCAACACGACGCCCTCCAGCCTTCGCACAGGCTTCCCGTCTGGACCGGGGCTACGTCCAAAGCCTCGTTCAGAGCCACTCTTCAGATCAAGGAGTGAGGCCACGGCTTCTTGACTGCCCATGTACTGGTCTAAGGGAGAATGGGATATCTGCGGAACTGGCAGGCCGTGAGCGGTGCCGGCTTGACCCAAGGTACCTTGGGAGACATTGGTTTGGCCGACGGTCGAGCCTGCCGCCATTGCTTGTTGACTGGCGAGCTGCTGCTTCAGCTCCACGATCTCACGTTCCATCTCCGCATTTCTCTTCCTCTTCCCGATCCGCTTGAAGTTCGAATCTATCCGACATTCTAGAGAGCACCGCTTACAGCGCGAGCATGCTTGGAAGGGGTCTTGAACGACATCACACCGAAGCTGTGGGTGAATACTGCGTCAGCGAACCCGTATGCAAATCAGGTTTGACATCCCCAAACGATGAGCTTGCTTATTCGCGGATCTTACCTTCTGTTGCCGGCACTCGTTGCAGGCCCGCTTCACGCCGATGCGACTCTCATCCTTGTCCTCATAGCTCTCTCCAGCGCTCGTAGGACTCTGCTGGTTGGGCTCCACCTTGATGCCATTGTTACCAAAAGCATCATTAAGGGTTCGTTTCCGTCCAGCAGCGCCGCTACTGCCGCTGCTTCCTCGAGGCTGGCCCCGCGGCTGGGGGCTGGTCGGAGTCGTTGGACTCAGACCGGCTCCAGAGCTCCCGGGACGCACTGAGGCACGCTGTGCAGCAGACGCGGCAGCTTGCAGCGTGTTCATCAGGCGCGCGTGTGCGTGCGTGCGTGCGGACGAAACGAGGCTTTTATTATTGTTTTTTGTTGGTCCTTAGCTGACTGGCCTGGCTTGCTGCTGTTGCTGCGAAGTCGGCTGCCGATCTCGCTGGCGGGGGGTGGCTTCGAAAAACAAAGGGAATAGACGAGATGGTGTTTTAGGGATAAGTTTTAAGCGCGGGGGGGGATTCGAGCCAATTGCCAAGAGTGGGTAGGTTGGAACGAAAATGGCTTCACGGCGAAGAACTTTGCAAGAGTTTCTCCCCAGCCGCAAAGGAATTGAGGTTGTACGATGCGAATTTGCTTTGCTTGGCTGGCGACGAAAGCTTAAACGGACGGGCTGTAGGGTTGAAAGGGCCCTCTCGTCGGATCCGCGATCATCGCTCGTGACTCACCCTCAATTCGTCGAATATCTCTAATAAGACTCTGGGGGAGCGAGCGCTTCTGCCCACCGCTACTTTGTTCCGCAGGCATGGCACCGCAGATCCAAGGCGATTCTGGTGGAACTGCCTCACAAGAACGCAAGCGCTTCAAGGGAAAGCTTCTTCCGTGCAAACCATCCCCTTCTACATTGTTCTACAGCGTTTCTAATGGCGAAGCGGTTAGTCGTCGGACTGACAGCACTGTTCATGGAGATGTACCGCTAAGTAGAAGCAAGTTAGCTCAAGTTGGAATGGAATTGTCTTCGAAGCAATCGGAAGACAGACCTGTGACGGCCATCGAGTTCTTCTCCCGCCATACTCCCCAGCCCTTTCTAGAGCATGATGTGCTAAAGAAGATGGTTGAGGTACACCGTTCACATGCTCAGAGCTAGAAGAAAGGCCGGCTATGTTTACCAGTGGAACCATAAAATTCAACGCAGATTTCGTGGAACTAGAACCCAGTCGAAGCCTTTCGATGCAGACAGAGATCCCGAAGCTTTGTCTGCCATTTGATGGTTTGACATTTGCGAGTTGCAAAATATCAGGAGCCTGTAGTACGGGGAGCATCACTGAATGCGGATAAAGTTATCAAAGACATAGGCTATAGATTGGCTATTGAACCATAATGGCTGTAAACTGGCTTTCAGATATATCAATTGCATCGCTCAAACGCATTAGCACTGTTTATATACAATTTGATGTTACTCCATCCAGAAATCTTCCATTTCTTAAAGGTAAAATTGCAAACACAATGTTTGTAGCCGCTGAATCAGCTTCCTTGCTGCAATGACCGAATTAATTCCGCTGCATTTTTGGCAGAATATCCAAAGAAGACCGGGCCTGTGAAGACGATTTGCCGTGCTTCGTTAGGTCTATCTGAACCCCCCCCCAAATGCTTCGCCGCCGCTGGGCTATCTAGAAGAACCGGTTGGCTTTGAACTTCTGGCTTTTGGTCGGACCGCTCTTCCTTGGATTCACTCTCCTGTTCTAGGGCAGGCGCTGCTATATTCCCATGGCCAAACGGACATTTGCCTGCCGCCCTTTTTGGAGGGTCACCAAATTGGGCATCCTTTTGCGTCTCAGGAAGCGGAACCGGGGCAGCTACGCTCTCTCGTTCCGCGGCATCTGAATTTAACGCCAGTTGCTCCGCGTAGGGAACCTGTATACCCCAGGGACGACTTGGAGATTCACCCAGCCGAACCTCCTTGAGCGGCCGTTCAAAATGACCAGTCCTATCACTATCGTCGTCATTTTCGCCACCTAGGCCTTCATTCAGAGGTCCAGGTCCATCAACACAATTTCTTGCCCATTTTTCTACCTTTTCAATAGATTTCTTGTCCATTTCTGCGACCTCATCCTCTCCTTCCTCGTCATCTTCCAGTCCAGTCTTGGATGGTAGCATCGGCTCGTGTTTCTCGCCCAGACCTTTGATCATATTGACGAAGTTCCCGTACTTCGCATCAAGTGACTTGAGGCTTTGTGCATTTGCCTGATATCGTTTCACGCAGACCTCGTGGCTGCGCGGAATTTCATGCTTGTGTTCTTCAAAGTATTTGGCAACCTCTTCTGCCGGAATCTGTCTCAGAAATCTTATTGGACATTGTGAAAGAGAACCATTCATGGATGCAGATTTCGACATGGCATTTCCGGATTTGCTTGTGGTTCTCGCATCGTCTTGTTTCGATGAGTGATCCGTCTTGTTTCCATGTGCTGTCTTCTGGAGGTCTGGTTTCCGCGGATGGTCTTCTATCTCATGCGTCTTTTTTGAAAACGGACATTTGAGCTCGCCTTGAGTCCCCTGTGTGGTGAAATCACGCTCCAAGTCCGGCTTGGGTGCGACTAAGGTCCGGTTTGGAGAAATCTTTCGCCATCTCTTGCGTCGCAGGGGAACAGTCCCCGTCATCGAAACCTTCAGAAGTTCATAGGCTTGTATTCCTTTTACTATCCGAGGATCGTTCTCTATCACTATGTCTGATTCGAGAGGTGCTTTGTCTGCCTCCACGGGATCGGAGCTCGTGAAAGATCCCTTCGTTGGCGTAAAGCGAGGAAGGCCCTATTAGAATATTAGATTAATCCTTGAAATGTCATAAATCGGTAACATGGTTTGAAGGTGCGTCAGTTACAAATAAAAGTTGTCGGTCTTAGCTGAAATACAGCTCGAGATCTAGAGCTAAAAGGTATCCTCATACAAGTGGTACAAAGACTGGAGAGACTCTCATACCTCTGCTTGATAGGATTTGATTTGTCTCTCAAATTCTGCATTGCGAGCCGCAAGATCTTCCACCTTCTCGAGGAGTGCTTCAAAGCCGGTGGTCAGCTCCGTAAGCAAGTCGCCTCGTTCGTCATCAATCCCACACCGAGATACCATGTTTGCAAGGTAATATGCGCGCTCAGGTCATCCGATGGGGGATGCCCGGACTTTACTTCACATACGTAAACTAAAGCCAAAAACAAATAGCGAGATGCTGATGTCTTGAAATGCGGGAGCAACAGGACAATAATTGGGGATGTTGGTCAAATCCTTGGCTGACATATCTCGACTGGACGATCAGTTTGCTTAGTAAGCGCTTTTCTCCGAAACAGGACAATAATAGTAGTATTATAGTTCGTTACCTCCCATGATGCGAACCATAAGACCCCCGGAATTTGAACAGAAACTTATGAAGCTTAAAATTATAGATTCTATTGATCTATCCGTTATAGCTCGCCAATATTAGACCCTGTTGAATTTGAAAATCGCCAAGTTCCAACTCCCCCAGTTACAAAGAAATGCTATCCCAAAATGCAATGACAGCGCTAGATGACAAGCCGCAGAAACTTCAGTGTTCTAATCATAGTCCTGGGCTTCGCTCCGCTGTGACTCCTTCAAGCCTCTTCTGCCATTGGACGTCCTTAACGCGCCTCTAGCCTCAACCAAAGAGCTCACCCATTCATCCGATAGCCGACCACCTTCAGTCTTGCCACCACGCTTGAGGAACGTCGTCCTGCCCATCAAGGTTGGCTGGAAGTTCACGTAAACGCTCTCCCACATGCCGGCTGGAGCCTCGAAGACTTCGTCTGGTAGCATTGTTAGGTTTTTCGATTTACAAAAGGCAAGGGTCAGAGTGACTCACGCATGATCCCAAGATGACCTAGACTTTTGATATTTGAGTTCCACCAACGTATGGCTTTGGTGTGGGTCGGACCTTGGGAGTAATTGTGAACATCTTCAATGCTCCTCCAATAGCTGATGTTGAGGATCTCCTGCGCACCATTCTCGTCGGTTTTTTGCCAACTAGATACTCCAAGAACTATTTGAGGTATGTTAGTAGGTGTTTGTCGGTTGCTTTCTCCCTTGGATAACTTACAGCCATTGTCCTGGTTGTTCTTCGGTTCCAACTCATTGTGCATTTCAGTGAAGAAAGCGCCTGCGGTCGCAGCGTCTGAGTCAAACAACCCAAGAGGATGATTAGGTTTGAATCCCAGAAGAAGGACAGCGACTTTTTCTTGGCCGGGACCTTTAAGATCTCCATTGAGATCTGGAATTTGGGCGCTGACTTTCTTCGAAACAACGTTTCGAAGATAAGGGTTTTTGATCACGCCGGTAGTCACAAGAATCGTGTCGCAAATGCGAATGCCCATTAACAAGAAAGCCGGAATCACTGCGTATCGGAGCGGTGCCATTGATAACAATAACACCTGCACACATGCACCAAGAAGCATGTAACTCTCAGCTGTCAAATTCTGCCTGAGTCCCTGGAAATTGGAATTAGGATTAATTGCAAGTAACTTGGGGCATGTGAGTGCTTACGCTGTTTATCGCAAACAACGAAGACGCTCTACCGGTCAGAGGCCGCGAAGAAGCAGGGGAGAAGATTCTTCTGAAGTCCATTGCTTTTATCACAATATCGTTGGGGCTTGGAAAAGCTGAGATATTTAAGACTGCGCAAAGTAAACCGAGAACTTGTAGGTTGTTTTAATAATTGATTGAGAAGACTGGTGTCTAAGTAATCGAAGAAATGGACTTGAGAGGACATTTTATATTTTCTCCAGCACGTTAAGATCTGTAACCCGATAGCAGTTGCCTATGCCTCTCGTATAGTATTTCCCTTTTTGGACGTGTTTGCGAGGTCCGAAGTTGGGCATTACGAATTTGCGGGGCGTGCAGATGATTACTATACTTACGAAATGTACGACGTAGTGACCCGTCTATGTAGTGAACCGTCTGTGCGGCGTAAGCCAACCCAACCGAGACTCCAACCACCGAAACTCCAACCGCCGTCGGTCCTTTGCACACGTCGGCCGTAGCTTTAATTAAAGTCGATACTTCGGAACGAGAACTCGTATAGTTCGGTACGGCCGAATGTCTAGGTCACAATGAATCATGACTCAATGGAAACAAAAGGTGATGGTTTCAACGACGGACCCGAGCCACCCGTGGACGTTAACAGGCTTGCTCTGAAGTGTTTCAAATCCTCTTGTATGCAATGGCACCAAAGGACCATCTCCCGAGTTGCAGCATCACTAGTATCGAGTGGTTGTTGGACGAGATAAATTTTCCGAAGCCTCTTAAGGCGGCGCAGCTGTCATCATCTGCACAATTTCATTCTATATGGATAATCTCGTATGCGAAAACGGATCTATTGGAGAGCCAGCACCCTGAACTAAAAGTGATCGCGGAAACATGTACGCACTCGCTTGAGCTTGTGTTGCGGATCTCTGGTAATCACATACCTCACGTAAAAACGGACAATGAAGTTGGGATTCTAACCTGGCTGCACAAAAATACTAGCCTGCCGGTTCCTCTGGTCCTGCAATATGATGCCTCGGACAACAATGCTATCGGATTCGAGTACATGCTCATGACAAAGTTACCGGGCAAGTGTGCTGGCGACATTTTTAAAGAGATAAACCCTTCTCAGATGGATCACCTACTGCAACAGCTGGCGGTGTATATGGTTGAGCTTTACAGTCATCCATTTGCGCATGCAGGTGGGTTAAGGGTTGATGAAAGGGCTGAGATCAAGCCGGGTAGTCCAGTAGACGAGTATTTTTGGCACGTTCCGGAAATAGAAAAGTTCTGGCCAGGCTCAGAAACCTTTGAAACACTCAATCCGATCACAAAGGAGGGGTACTCGTCCTTCTCAGCTTGGATTGCCGGCTTTACCGGCAAGTATATCCACGCGCTCCAAGTACATCCATCCCTAAGCTGGATAGGCCAAGAAGAAATCCAGCGTCTCAAACGTTTTGTCGTCAAGGTCAATGAGCAACCCCTGATGGACAAGATCAACGCGACCCCGCTTAGGCTCGCGCACCGGGATCTTCACTTCGGGAACATTCTAGTGGACACGGATACATTCGAGGTGACGGGTTTGTTGGACTGGGAGTTCTCGCAAATCTTGCCGCTACCACTTTGGCGGCGATCTTTCCTCATCACGATAGACACTCCGCTAACCCCCACGGAGAGAAACAGGCTCTACGACGTCTGGAGGAACAAGGTCGCGAAGTTACCCATGGGTGGGGACATGTTGAAGGATATGAAATGGCGCAACAGTGAGCAAGAGGCTGCTTTCGACGCCTGTGACTACCTGCGATGTGTTGTAGAAGTCTGCCCTAGGAATGAGAAACTCAATGAGAGCCGAAAGTGGTGGCAAGAAGTCAAGAAAGCCCTGCAAAGACTTAATATTGAGTAAGCTTAGGTTGAAAATAACATAATGAATACGATAAATGAGGCATTCGTATGGGGCGGTATTTTGAATGTACTTGTTTCCAAACGCTTCGCCGGGACACACCTCTCCAAGAATAAATAGGCATCGGAAATACGAATTAGGGCTTCTGCTAAATTCTTGAATTTTTTTAAAAATCAACTGTTCCGGTGTAAGACTATAGTATTTTTAATATAACTCCATACATATAAATCTTCCGCAGGGTTCTGTAACATATATTCATTAAATTGTGATGCTGTCCCGATGAAGCCACTGTAAACCAAGCACTGTGTAACTCCTGAAATTGAATGTTGACGCGGGATCGGGTGAATTTCCGGATGATGTCAGCAAGGGTTTTGCTGCCTTCATCCTTTCAAGCTCTTTTGCCAAGGCGGCAGCCTTGTTAGACATAAGCGAAAATGTGAATCTGCGAGGACCAATTGTTGATGCCAGGAGTTATCGCGGTGGTGGCGAGGAAACTATACTTCCTGTACATTATTGAATTAATTTTCTGTCGTTTTCAAATCCAGCTGTTGCTTTCAAGTTCTTTCGAGGTCTGGGTATCCACGCTTTTACCCAACTTCTTCGCCATGCCGGGGTGGAAAGTCCTCAACGAATCCGTTGCAGACGGCAGGTTCCCCCTCCTCCTGATAAAATATGAGCCACAAGCGTTGTCCTATAATATCTATGTTTCCGACTTGACTACTGTTTGGAGTGAATCTATGGACAGGAAAGCTATTGCAAGGCGAGCCCTCAATGACGACGTTAGCATAGACATCCTGGGTGGTGAGGACCAATGTAGGAAGCTGCTAGACTATGTGGGAAAGGCTATAGAGGGTAGTGAAGGAACTTCAATGCATGTATCAGAGGATGCCTCTACCCAGACGATGGTCATCAGGCTTACCGCAGAACTTCCGCAACCTCTTGAGCCACTTGTTTGGACGATGAGTCTGTCTAGAGCGCCGCCGTCAATGCTGAAATCAGAGGTAATTCTGCCCTCTATTCGTATGTTGGCGAATGAACGTGTAGCGGTGTCGTCTCTTCTTGACATAATAAGAGACAAGGACACTCTCATTAACAAATTGTACGATAAACTGGATCTGGTGGGCGTTGATTTGAATTCTCTCTTTCCAGGAATGCTTCCCAGACAATCCAAATCATTGAGTCGTGATACACTACAGCAACATGTTCCAGGTCTCAAGGAGTTTGATGCAGTTCAATGGCAGCAAAGCGTTCACCCATCCGAACAGCCATCTGAGGGAGATATTTGTCGATTTGTTTTCTCTTCTGAAGGCGGTAAGGAGGTGTTGAGAGGTCAGAGTACTGGCCTTGAAAAACCCAAAAATGGCTCGGTAGCTCGTAGCCATGTCATCTTCGACTCACAGCCTTCGTACAAACCTGGTGATAGATCTGCTCAAGAGAGCATGGAATTTGAGGTAGGTAGAACTCTTTCTTTATATAGCAAGGGTATTGACCTTTTAAAAGACGGCCGATTTTACAAAACGTGTTTCTCCACCCAAAAAGAGAGTGGACTCTCCTAGGAAATCTAGTCTGTCGGAAACTGAGTCAGAAAACTCGAGAGATCAAGACAGGAAGGACCGATTACTTGGAAAGAATTCGGAATTAGATGAATCAGAGAAACCTAGCCCTTCTAGAAAGCGACTTGGAACTTTGGGAGGCCGAAAAAGGTCAGAGTCACCAACACCAGCCACTGGCCACGATGACCCAAAACATAAAGTCAAAACTCAGAACCAAGATATTTCAATCGCTCAAACAGTGGCTAATTCTCCGTCGAAGCCGCGTGGAAAGCTCGGTAGGCTTGGAGGCAGGAAAGAAGCTTCACCTTCAACGGATGTAAAGCCAATACAGAACTCGGCCAGTAGCGAACTTCCCTCTCGAGACAAGGTAGAGCCGGTCAACGATGAGAGACAGGGGAGACGTGCTACGTCCCCCAAACAGCCTGAATCACCTCGCGAAACGTCGCAAGAAAGGGCGGACAGGAAGCGAGTTGAGATCAAAAGGGAAATGGAAGAAAAGAAAAAAGCGCCTCCCAAGAAGAAGCGAAGGTTCTAAGTTATTGGCAAGTGAATGAGTTCGATTAACGCATGTCTGCATGAATCATAGCCTATAAGACGGCCAGTTTATTGACTGAACTCTTTAGTGCCGTCACATTCATGTCTCATACATATCTCTGACTCTATTTGATGCTAAAGTATAAAGCCCCCATTTGCTTCTTATTGGGGCTTTCTTACTCAAACTCTCTACAAGTCCTTTTCCCCTCTACACACCAGAAATTCTTATACCGTGAAACTATCTCAAGCACATCATGCCAGAGAACTCAAACTCTCGAAGTGGCCCTAGTCTTCCACCTCCTTCATATGCAACATATGCACCTCAGGCACCAAGGCCCGCGAGCGAAGAAGATACTACCAAAGCCGCTGGGGCCTCAAAGAACGAATCAATGTTGAAGGGAGATCCCAAGACGGTTACCAAAAATGAATCAACTCCCTCTAAAAAGCCTGAGGGCTCAGTGGAGCTACCACCTCCTTCGTATGCAACATACGCCTCGAGGGCTCCCTCTGCGAGGCCAGAGGGCTCAACGGAGTTACCGCCTCCGTCATTTGCAGCATATACCCCGAGAGCTCTCTCTACAAAGCCGGCGAGCTCAGTGGAGTTACCACCTCCGACATTCGCGGCATATACCCCGAGCGCAAGCAAAGCAAACGAGCGACGGCAGCTCTCCACTATAGAAGAGGGCGAGCCATCTACGTTAGCAAGAGCTACTTCAGGTGAGGCTGCGGCAATAAAATCTGAAAAAGAATTGGTTCGTCGAAGCAACAGGCACGCTCTTCCAGCTTCCCTTGGCGTCTCAAGCCCTGCGGTAATCAAGTCTGTAAAAGAGTTGGTTCGTCGAAGCAATAGGCCCGCTACTCTAGCTTCCCGTAGCGTCTCAAGCCCTGCGGAAGAGGGTGTACCTCAGAGGAAAGCAAGGGCCCAGAGTGCTCGAACTAGACCTAAAGAGCCTGAGAGAGCACAGCAAGAAAGGGCTCATAGATCTGCGGGTGTTCAGCCCAAGGATATCCCATCTGCCTCTTTGAGAACAAAGGTTTCCGCTACTCCACAGGCTGAGTATTCTATATACTCCGAAGATGATTTCCGAAAGAATCAGGGGTCGTCTAAGGACTCGGAGGCACAGCCCGCGCCAAAAACTATTAAAAGCTTGACTACCAAAATCGGGCCTTCAGTAAAGGCTCTAGTTAAAAAATCCGTCGCAAGCCAGAATCAACCTAAACCTCAGACTCAGGACCCCCGCTTTGTGAAACCGTCTTCACCGAAGGGTAAAGGGCCGGACAAGCCATCGAACACGGCCAAACAAGCTGTTCCTGCGAAGCAAAGGTCAGACAGGAGCCCACGCAATGAGCTAGTGGCCAAGGCGCGATCCCTCACGTTAGCTGAGATAGCTGAGGTCGAAGATGAGAAGCCTGAACCAAGGCGGAAGACTTATTACGACGAGGACGAGGACCCAAGTCAACTGAGTATCCAGAAAAGCCCCGGCAAAGGACAAGTTGTAAAGTACAAAGGCAAGGAGAAGGAGAGTAAACAAGAGTCCCAGGTACAGGGCATTATCTCAAAATACAAGGGGGAGAAATCCATGGTTCCTAATCAGAAGGGACAGATGGTCTCCGTGCCGCGTTACCAGCCACTACGCAAAGGCCAACTCAATGAAGCCGTGATCAGGGCGCTTTGCAAGGTATGCAATACGGACGAGAGTGAGATTGGCGCGTTCTGTGGGCAGAACGTTATCTGCTGGGACGTTTACAAAGAAGAGTACTTCTTGGACCCACTGTGGGAATACCTCGGTACACCCAAAGCAAAGTGGGCATCCTTGTATGAGAAGATGGAGAGGTTTCGCGAGGAGGAAGAGGAAAGAGCACTCGACAAGGGATCTTCCTCTAGAGAGCTATTCGAAGATCTAATCCGGATACGTGCCATAGCAGATGAAGCTCGGGCGCTGGCTACACCGCCGCCTGCAGCTGCGTATTATGGACCGGATCCGTATATGTGGGGAAGGCGACTTCATTTTGCTCCGCCATGCGGCTTTTGTGCCTGGGAGGAGTATTATTGGTGGTGAAGAAAGAAGAGGAAAGATACCTTTATTCTTTAAATCAACGTGCTTTGACAGTTTTAACCATATTTATTTTATGTAGCTTGCTATTTGACTTGATGAATCAATTTACCTGTTCAACAGTACGAGGAAATGGGTGGCCAAGTTCCCGGTGAAATGCCAAGCACCGGCCTTGGCACCTGGGTGTGGCGCGTTTTCCAATATGAAACATTTTTTTTCTGACAGCTATCCGTATCCAATGGCTCTTCCCCTTCGCGTGCGGCGAACATTTGGGTCCATTGTTAAATCCATCGAATTTGGAATATCCACTGGGTCAGTTATAAGTGTAATCCATGGCCAATCCCATTGGAGTCATTGCCCCGGCTGCGGGAGACTCCTTACGACCGCAGCGCTGCTGCAGAAGCAAAACCGGAAGCTGAAAGCGCCAAAGCCAGAGCAAAGCCAGGAGCTGGAAGCGCGAAAGGCCAAACGGCACTTACCGTTCAACCGGCTCCCTGTCCATTCTACCCGCCTGTCTGAGTACGAGGCAGTGTTGAAATTCCGTTATGCTGCTTTGAATGGAGACGTCAAGGTTGTTCTCAGAGAATATCCGCTTCTCATGAGGGATGGCCATTTGAGGGGTGAAGATACTCATCTCATAGCAAAGACCTTACACCTTGCCTCATTGCGGAATGGCCCAGTTCCTGAAGACCAAATTCATGTGGGGATGGAAGAATTCGTCAAACTCTATCGAGCAGGAGCATTACAGAGCCATTCTCGAGCCATTCTACACATCCTGGCCTATTACCGGGATACCCTCCAAACCGAAACCGGCATCAGATTTTGGAACTGGGTGATAAAACGTCATCGGGAGGTTGTTGGCGTCGCAAGTTACGGAATCGCCATCCAGCTCCTCGCAAGGGAAGGTAGCGGCCTTGAAGCATGCGAGGAGCTATTTATTCTTGCTCTGAAAGAGAATTCGTACCAATTCGACGAGTACCTGTTTTCTAATGGTTCTGTGGTTTCGCAACCAAAGTCGCGATCCCCAGGCAAAACTGTGAGCTTGAACCTGCTTCGGGGGATCATCGAAGCTCGGCTCATATACGGTGACTGGAGGGGAGCATATCTCGGCCTTGACACGGCGTTGAAACTTCGCCCTGGGCCTTTTCCGGTACCTATCTTCGATTTGTTTTTGCGGCATAGAACAACTGAAGAATGTCTCGTGGTTTTCAAAATCTTGGCTCGCTCTGGGACGAGGATACCAGCGGGACGCACCCTGCAACTAGTGTTACAGATGTCAAATTTTATCCCTGGAGATGGTATTCCGTATCACGAATCCTTAACAGAGCTCTTGTCACTGATTGAATTCTTCAAGGCTGCAGAAATGGACCTCAACAGCAGCCATTTGGATATCTTTCTTAGGGTTGTATTGAGACTCGTACCCGAACTTGGTGATTCCGGACATCCTCTAGCCGACGAAGCAAAGCAGGCTTTCAGAAATCTGATAGCCGTGACCCTAGAGCTATTCGAATGCTTCTCTGTCTCTGCGAATAGCAATGTAATTAAGACTATCATTATCAAGGCTGTCAAGATTGGCGATGTGACTGTCTTCAGAGAGCAGGTCGTAAGGATTTTAGAAACCGATTTTGTGGCCGACATTCGATTTTTGGAATCTTGCCTCGAGAATGCCGGCGAGATTGGCAACGAACAGGATGTAATGTCCGTTTGGGATGCTTTCCGACAAAGGCGTGCCGATCTCACATCGACGACTAAGGCATGGGAAATTCTTGCGAAAGTGTTTTCTCCTATGGAGGACCAAAGCATGTTTATATCTGCGATAGCGAACGAGGAGACAATAAACGAAGGTGCTACGATATCGCGGCTGTTAGAGATCTCGACCGGAGCCCTTGGAAACACGAAGAAGGGTGAATTGACGAGTTATACACCAACAATGGCAACTGAAAGCGTTCCCGCTAAAGTCAAAGAACAGGGGATCGATCAGCTAAGACGTTTGGAAACATTCATTGAGTCAGTCCGAATCCTTGTTCCAGAGCTTAAACAAGACCGCGAACAGTTTTATGACGTCCTGAATCGCAGGCTAATAAAGACTGGCTACCCTCCTCAATGGTATGAGACCTTGTATCATGATATGCATATTAAGCCCCTTGATAGTAGAGCAAATCTTGATAGCCTTGGAGATAATGAAACTACCGGAGAAACTAGAGAGCAAGGCGATAGAGCTGCCCCGAGTGAGTCTGAAACCAGCTTGGAAACAGAACTAAGCCAAGAACCTGGCGATCTAGAAGCTCAGCCTTCCCCAGAAAATGCAGAGCCGATCTTCGCGACCGATCCGATGACTGGCCTAGGTTTTGATGAAGTGCGATTTCAAAATTGGAGAGATATAACGGACTTACTATTGCGAGTGAAAGCATTCAGTGACAGATGTGACCTCGACCAACGCAAGATCCCAAGATGGTTTGAGAACACCCGCGAAGGGAAGCGTCGGGAATCTCTGACCCAGCATGAGTTATTCAAGCAGGGTTTATGGGCGCAGAGAACGAGGCTGACAAATGAAGAGGCTTGGAGGCAAGAAGTCTTGGCGCTAAGGCAAACCGAGCTGGTCTCTGTCTAGGCTGTTGCCATGTCAATGGGTCCATATACCAGAGTTCTCATCAGTCTCTAGCTGTTGAGCCGAAGTTGTTGACTAGTCCTAGAAAGTGCCAAAGGTTCTTTTCTGTTGATGCACTGCCTCTGCCTCAAATGTGCTTATTTTGAGTGCACTTGGCAGCTCTATATCTAGAACAATGGGCTGACCTTTCTCCTAACTGGGATTCAACAAAGACAAACACGTGTCTGGACCTTGCTATTTTGGCACCGGAGTCTTGGGGAGTGCAAGCTTGATTGGACTACAGCAGTTTAGAGCAGTTCAAACAAAAGAAACTTAGGTTACGCAACGGTGTGGCGCAACGTGGATCTTCCTTGTCTTCGCCGACCCTTTGTCTCTAATTAGGTTTTTTAGGCACGTTGTTTGCTACGGTCTTGGCCTCCGATAGACAACTACTACGCGCGACTGTACAAGACGAACGAGTAAATTGTAGTGGCGCATCAGCATGCTTTGGCGGAATGCGGTCTCTAGAGCACATAAATCGGTATGCGGAAGCTACTTACACTACCTTTTTTTTTAAAAAAAAGAATAGGGACCTTCATTTTCCTGTAACATATCCTGTATATTATATTAAATGATTCTGCTTCTCGGCAATTTCACCCCTCCCAAGGCTGTCTCTCAATTATCCGAGACAACAACCTTGTCTCCCCATTTAGCATTCTGAAACCTACCTCATCGTGTTACATTCCGGAATCAACACATCTGGCGACCTATAATTTTCCGAGACATCAACGCAAGTCCACCAGACACCACAGCGAAAAAACTAAAAAATCAAAAAAAAAAAACCGAATGGCAATGTCTACACCACCGCCATCTCCCGAACCCCCAACCCCTCCGCTACCATCACCTCCCTTCCTCACCTTCTCTGACCTCCCCCCCTCGCCCGACCTATCCACCGAGCACCTCCCCCTCCTACAACCATCCCCAACAACAACAACAACAACAACAGCAACCCGGCCTCTTCGATCCCAATCACCGCCACCACCACCCATCCCCCCAGCCTGGACCTGGACCTGCCACCTCTGCGGAACCAAGTACCCCATCGGCGCAACCCGACGCTGCCTCGTGGACGGCCACGTCTTCTGCAACGGCACCTCCCCGTCCAAGAACACTACTACTACCACCACCTCCTCCGGCCGCCGCCTGAAAAGACACAGGCCCTGCGCCAGCGAGTTCGACTACGCCGGTTGGCAGGCGCGGGGGCAGTGGAGGCGCGATGCACACTGCATGGTGGCGTTAAGCTCGGCGAGCAGGTGTTCTGGCGGTGACGAGAACACGGCGGGTGACAACGACAATGGTAGTGGCAGTGGCAATGGCAACGGCAATACCAGCCCGCCCCAGCAACCCCTGCTAACACTCAGCCCACCCAACGAAGACCCTCAACCGCCGAAGCAGCAGCAGCAGCAGCAGCAGCAGCAGCACAGCTGCGCCCTATCCTGCGACTTCCCCTCGCAGTGCCGCTGGACCAAGATCCTGGGTCACGAGCGCGCGATGGCTATGATCTACGGTGCAGCCGCGTCCGTTGCCGCCGTTGCGGCGGGGCCGGATGTTGCTGAGTTGGAGGCGCCTAGGTCGTCGTCGTCGTCGTCGATTTCTTCTGCAGGGGTGGCTGGTGGTGGTAGCGGTGGTGGTGGTAGCAGAACGAAGAGAGGGAAACCGGCGAGGCCCCGGCGGCCGGAGGGGGAGGTTGTTCTTGTGCCACCGTTTGTGCCCAGTGTGGTTGATGTTGATGTTGATGTTGATGTTGGTGGGGTGGTTGAGATGGAGGTTGCTGAGGAGGTGGAGGTGGAGGGCAAGGTGGAGGACAAGGAGAAGGAGGAGGAGACTGGGCCTGGTAGCTTGGTTTCCCCGGCGCGGCATGGCGGGTTGTTGCGGAGGTTGAATGCTGCTTTGGGGAAGAAGATGAGTCCTGTTAAGGATGCGTTTAGGTCGGTGGCGGCGGTTGCGGCGTCTGATGAGTTGTCTGATGGGTCGTCTGGTTCTATGGCAACGTCAAGGTTTCTGAGGTCTAGGAAAAGTGGTGAGGCAGATATGAAACCCTCGGAGAAGAGGTTGTGGCACGGACTCGATGGTGAAAAGGGCGGTGCGGTTAATATCGAAGAACTGGACATGGGAGAGGCTTACGAGTGGGATTGGGCTACCGGGTGTGCAAGGAGGATCGAGACGGTGGGCGAGGTGGATTTTAGTGGAGCGTTGTACGATTGAGTTGTATATTACAAGACTATCTTGAAACTTGAAGCCTTATGTTCAAAAGAAAGTGTCGACTAAACTATCGTCAATGTGCTCGATAATCGATGTAAAGACCGACGTGTTGCGTACAAACCTACCTAGGTACCCAATTAATCAAGAAGGCTTCTCAACTATAAGGCTGATTAGGTGCCCGCGCGTCCATAATAATTCAATCTAACTGCGAAAGTAGACAAGTAGCTCTTTGCTTAACATATATCAGCTGCCATGGGTCCTTATGTGACTTACTGATTTCCTCCCTTAATCTTTCATAAGATGTGCAGATTCACCCGTCAAGCTAAGTCATAGCTTTCATGAAAAGCGTCTCACTGACAGTAATCTTGCCCAAGCTGAAAGCTACCGAGTCATACAAACCATAAAATTTTGCGTATCAAAACTTTTTTCGGTACATTAAACGACATAGAGCTAGAAAAGAGTGTGTCGGCCGTATCATTCGTGATCTTTAGGTTTGTAACCCGAGCCTCAAGATCATATCTCACTAATCATCTTGCTCCTTCGACCATCGTTCAAACTCTTCCATCTCACGCGCCTCCTCCTCCTTTGCGAGGCGCTCCTTCTCTTTTTGAGCTCGGAAGCGAGCTAGCTTATCTTCTCTAGTCTGTACAGACCCCGTACTCTTTTCTAATGTATCAGCCTTCACTGGATAGAATTCCATTGGGCTTCGAGGTCGGGGATTGAAATTTCTATCGCCGCTCAATGGTAGCATTGTCCGGGCTGGCGGCGATGGAGTCAAGGCCGACGCTGCAGGAGAAGGCCTAGTTGCGCGTTCAGGAATGTATTTCTTTCCTGTAGCAGTCTCAACACCCTTGTCGATCCATTTATCGTTGCGTTGAGCGGCTTTCCCCATAGATTCGCTGTAAGTTCCATGCATAACGGAATTGATGTAACTGTCGAACTGGGCACTTGTTTCGGCCACGATCTTGAAATGGCTACCTAGGAGTCTTGGCTTAATTGGAAGAGGGCTTCCAGTTTCCTTACACTGCTCACACAGCTCAGCGAAGTCGTATTCAGCTAGAGCGATTGCCGTCTGAAAAGCATTACGAATTTGCCGCCCATTCCAGCGAAAGCCGTCTTTCCAGTGACCTTGCGCATAGGCAGTGATATCTTCTCGTTTAAACCAGATGTCCTTTGATGACTTTTTGAGACGATCCAGGTTCATTTCCCACACTTTAATCGTTGAATCCTCGTCAAGTTCCGGATAATATAGGCTGACATGAATGCGAGAGATAAAAGCTTCATCGAACGATCCGATTCGATTTGTAGCTGGAGCAACCGTCAGTAAGAACCTTTTCGAACGGTTATAGAAACCAGGGGTACTTAACATACTTAAGAACAAGATACCGGTATAGTACTCTAGTACGCGTAGGAAAACTGATACTAACGCATTGCGTTCAATAGCATCCCCCTTCGAGTTACGTTTAGCAAGGAATACGTCAGCTTCGTCGAGAAGAAGAATACAATTCCAAGCTCTTGCAAGGTTGAATGTATTTTCTAAATTAGTTTCAACCTCTGCAGCTGTTTGGCCTAAATCACCGCAGGTCATCGGAAACAAAGGCTTTCCAGTGTATTCAGCTACGCTCTCCGCGGTAGAGGTTTTTCCGACGCCTGGCACCCCATGGAGAAGAATGATAAGACCCTTTCCTTTCCCACGGATGATATCTACTTGATCGCTTTCGTTCCCTGTTTCTTCAATCTTACCACTGGAATGGTTTTTGACTAAGGCTTCAACCGTCCTCTTGTAACCCGGAGGCAGTACCAATGATTCAAACGCTGATCCGCCAACACTTGAGCTTTTGTATTTAAGGTCTTGTAGAAGGTTTATATCAAGACATGCTAATAGATGTGTTAGCACTGCCACAAAAATTAAGCGATTTCATCGTACCCCATTTCCTGTCTTTAAAGCAGAATCCGAAAACTTTACTAGGCAAAAGCATGTACTGTTCTTCTTGTAGTTGTTCGATTTGCTGTTCTGTATTAAATGTTGAATCAAGGCCTCTATTTCTAATAATGCGCGCTTCAAGCCGCGCATCTAATCGTGTATCATCGATCATCCTGTTACATTCTTTCCCTGCACAGAAGATATCAGGACACCTCGGCTCATGTAGCTCATTTGAGTTTGTAGGTCCATCGGCCTCTACGCCAAATTGGGGTTTGGAAGACAAGAAGGCAGGCTGCCTGTATGCTAACTCAAAGTCAACCATTACCTGACTTTCTATCTAAATATCTATTAGCATTTTAACCACCTAGAGTATTTTGTATCATACCTCAGACGCTGGCTCTGTCAATGTCATCCCCGAATAGAATTTGTGCGCGGGCTTGGAAAGTTGGGCAAACTTCCTTCCTCGACTGACCAACTCCGCTCTCAGAATATCCGGTTCATCGGCATAAGCTATTGGATATACAGAAAGCCTGTTTATCGATCTTTGAGTATGGAAATGCTCGATCTCGAAGTGCTGGCGAGTAGGACCAAAGCTGCGGCCGTCGAAGTCTAATTTCATACAATCGATTGAGAATGGTATCATCTTGGGGTTCCAATCATTAGGTATTGGCGCATGCATATATCTTTCTGAGTCACCCGTATTATCAGGTCTCATTTTAAGCCGGCCGCCGTATCTAGATAGTACCCTAAAGGCTTGTTTCGGGGCCTCTGAAGTTACAATTATGCTTCCTGGGGTATACAGATACCAAAGATCTTCAAAAAAGACTTCTCGAATTGTAGGAGCCTTTTGTTTATAAATGGCGATTTGATCTACCAAATAAAGATCTACAACTCGTATTAAGCTCTTCAAATGCTCTCGGAGATGTGAAAAACAATTGCAGACCCACGGCTCAACAACTTCGCTTTCAGCCTTCGCAGTTTTGCTCTGATTATCGTTCGTCTTCTTAGTAGCAGCAAGTTCTGTAGCCGAAGAAGTAGTAGTTATCACATCTTTAGCCTGCTGAGACATCATATTAAGTTTTTTAGTGTGCCGTTTGAAGCCCTTGGGGTCCTGGTCCAAGGCTGATCGTACCCGGAAAGCGATATCGTCGCTATCCTGCTGATCCTTCTCAACAGCCAGAAGCACATCGCGATGCAAACTTGCCAGTAGTTCAACCATTGATTCAGGGGAAACAGTATCAAATTTTGGATCTTCAAGTAACTCAACATATTTGCGAAAGTGATCGGCGTAGTAGACGAAATGCTTGAACGGATGCTTCCATACATGATCATCATACACAACAGAGCCGACTAAGAGTTCCAATATCACTCGGAGCCATGGAGATGTCAAAGACAACCGCAACAGTTTCGGATTTTCCGTAGCTAGATTCTCCGAAGTATTTTCATGCGACGTTGGTGTGGAATGTGTATTCAAAGACAACGTCTTCAATTTGGCCAAATGAAGCTTTTGAAAGTCTACTTCATGAGAGCTAGAATCCAGTGAGAGAGAAATAGTTACAGAAGCTTTGAAATCGGCTAGTTTCTCTTTCTTCCATGTCTGGAGGCCTATGGCGAGGCTTTCAACTGGATACTTCTCAACACACGGTCCCTGCGGCGTGCCATCGTCCCTACGAACATACATTAGGATTACAGTTCAATGGGTTAATTTTGTCGTTCTTACTCGTCTTGAGTACCTTTTTTATCAACTTCTTCGATTTCACGTTCTAATACTTCTTCTTCGAGCTTTTGAACACGTGCTTCCAAATCTTCAATCAGCATAGCTGTAGCCTTCGCATACCTGTGTCCTCGCTTCCTTGCGAATTTCATTTCATCACGGTCATAACTACGATAGGCCAATGGTTTTTTAAGATTTTCTTCTGCAACATCATCAGAGTTCAGTTCAGAGGCGCTTGCGTTGTCCTTTTCTTTTTCGATTGAGCCTAGTCCTGTAATCTCGATCTTGATCTCTTCAGTTTTAGAATTGTCTTCGGCTGCTGGCAGGTTGTTCGCAAACCGCAGTGAGTCAGGGAGAGTAGCTTCGGGTTTTTTGTCTATTCCATTAGTAGTTGTTGCTGGATTATCAGGAGACTCATTAAGAGGTGTTGTCACTGGTTCTGACATTTTTCAGGTAGTGTAATGTAATACAAGAGCTGATTTA